>JASGAT010363725.1:0-20154 GCA_030220025.1 Chelon auratus
TGAGCTGGGTTCTGCTCAAGGTTTCTTCCTGTTAAAAGGGAGTTTTTCCTTGCCACCGTTGCCTTCAGGCTTGCTCTGGGGGTTTCAGGCCGGGTTTTGTAAAGAGTCTTGAGACGATTTGTATTGTTATTGACGCTATATAAATAAAATTGAATTGAATTGAACTTGTTTATCTAAACAAAGAAATTGGTCAAAAGTTGATTTTGATGAGCAAAATAGCTAAATGTATCTAGTATTGTGTCAACTAATATGGTGTGTGGAATTATTAAATTTTATAGAAACTGCTCCTTTTGATGTTGCATCCTCTACTACTCCATACGAGGCAGGGTTGAAATGGTAAATGGCTTGGACTGACTTAGGCTTTTCCATGTAAGCACACGGAAGAACAGGGAGGTGTGTTCTCCCTGCCTCAGGCGTTCCATGTAAGATTGAGGTCACAGCACCGGGACACACCACCAAGAATAATATAATGCAAATACATTGGTCCTGAAATATACACTGCATGCCGTTGAATCAAAGAACAGTATAAGAATGTGGTGTCAATGCACAGTATTGTGAACCCACCCAGATCAGTAATCCTTAATCAGTTCAAATGAGGTACGTGTTTCCTCCATGAGGAATACCAAGGAAGAGAGCATCTGTTTTCCTGAGTTGGCCCATTTAATGGCATGTTTGTGACATGTTATGACTCTCTGACACTCCAATCAAGTCAGGGCAGCACCAACCTCAAAGTCAAAGTTGCATGTTTTAAAAAGGCAATAAACATGATGATTAAGGATTTCTGAAGAGATTACAGTATTCTAGAAACCTTGAAACAATTCATACTGTAAATGCAGTCTTTCAGGAATGCTTTACTAAATTTCTTAAACTTTGGCACAAATGTTCACTTGGCCCCAAGTAAGTTTCAAAAAGAATGCAAAGTGTATTTAGTGATGAGTATAGCTTTTAAGAACTGTTTTGTGTGAGTTTTTTCTATGTGTTTCATGAGTACTGATATCCCAAATGTTACGGTCCAGTACTATAATATGATATTCAATATGAAGTTACCAAGATTAGAACTAACCAGAATAAAGTTTCATTCACAAAGCTACACCATGACTGACTGCAATAGTTTTTTGTATGAATGGCTCCCTTTTTCCTTCATCTTGTGCACCCACGAGAAAGCTCACACAAATTATGGGTGATGCAATGCAAAGTCCTACACAGTCAGTGTGTACATGGCATATGCAAGTCAAACCCACCTGAATAACTGCAGCACCGGCTGAGGGTGGCAACAAAATACTAAAGAAAGGTAGTGATATTACATCACTGATGCGGAAGTAGTTTGATTATAAACCGACGCTGCACAGCTACAGTAAACTGTAGTTGCCCAAAATATATGACATCCCTAATTTATAAGACACAGTTATAAGTGCAACATTAAATACAGCAACACGTGAATCCCAAATTAGCGTATATTGTCTCTCACGCTTTCCCTCGTTCCTGTCAGCCTCTTGAAGCTCAGAATCATTTTTTCTGACAGCTACACTTTCCACTCTGTGATTTTGAGCTCATTCTCTGTGGCAGCTGTAATTCTTGTCTGTGACACATTTTGTTCCTGCTTCACTTCTGTGATAGACACAAAGGCATAAGGTATGAACTTGTTTTAAGTGGTGATTATATTTTCTCCTTTGTGGTTGGAGCAAAACGGGGCATGTCTGTTCTAAACTCACCCTAAATGAAATGGAACTGAAAACCCTGTCCAATATCATACTCTGAAATACCTGCACCTATACAACTGAAACACCACACACACACATCCACCTCTTCAACCCAACTACTTGTCAATTTGTCATTAATGTCCACCTTTTACTTCTTTCACAGTATATCACTGCTCTTCTGACACATTGTTGGACGTTTTATTATTATGTTTTCTAATTATTTCCTCTTTCTGTTAGTTTTTAATACATTTTGCTCTAATACTACTGGTCTAATGTTACTTCAAGCTCTGCAGTGCAAACTTCTTTTTAGTCTTTACGAAAAACAAAAAACTAATGTTTCTGAAACTTACAGAGCAGCCTTATTTGGTATCATAGTGCTAGTCATGAAGGAATGTACCTTCCTGTGAACAGGTGGCATTCAACAGGTAAGAGAGATTTTGTAGAATGCAATTCAGGAAAAACTTACAATCTTGCTCTCATATCCTAGCGTGGAGGAGTATGAAGATGTTTGTTACATGTCACCATAGGACTCCAGAGAGAGAGAGGGATACTAGAGATATTAATTCATCAGTACCAGCACGTATCTGTTGATGCGGAGTTAGTCTGTAAGTGCTTTTCTTGAAGTAATGTCAGCTGTTTAAGTCAACCTGGAGGTGATACTTAAGTTCACTGTTTGTCAGTGCCAAGCCCTAATCTATCACACTGACCAAAGGTGGGCAGCCCTATACCCGTTGCAAATTAGCCTCCACCTCACGTCAAAGCATATGTCATTGTTAACAACTCTGGTGGGATGAAGTGGAACTATACTTCTGGTGTTGTGCTGTCTCCTCTCAAAATTTAAAGGCAGCAAATAGCCTTAATGGTAAGATATGCGCTAGCTACATAGTGCATCTTTCAGTGTCTTGCTTGACATTTCCAGGGCCCGGTTTTGTGACTTTATATCTCAAAAATGTGAATGAGAATTATGCCAAATAAAAATAACAGACAACAGTGTTTGAAAAAGATAACCAGACTGCAAATAAAAATGAACTTTCCAGCAGCAACTTTTGTGGAGACCCTTCAAGATTACATGTGGACATAGATGTGGATTCCTCATAGTGCTCAACATAAAAATCAAATTAATTATCTCGTCTCTTAGTCCAGGTTGGTTAAAATCGTCTTTGAGATACTGTGAGGACCGGACTACAGGCAGGGTGCTATATCCATCATCCGTTCTCACAGTAGTGTGTACCTCTGTAGTGCCTGGGGAGCAGTTTGGGGGTTAGGTGCTTGCTCAAGGCATGTCAGCCATGAACATAGGGGATGAAGGCCTGTGACCATACAGTCCAAAAGCTTCTTCTCAAACTACTTTTATTTTATTTTTTACATTTTGCATATTCTAGTCAATACATGCTGTTTGTTTACCATACACAGTTCTATAGAGAGACACATATTGTAAGCAGAGGCAAATGGTTTCTGGTTTCCTTAGTAAGATAGGGGTTCCCTTAGCAGAATTTGGCTTTAGGGCCCAGAGAGGTCAGAAGCAGCTGTCTACACCTACCCTACTGTGGCGCCAACGTCTCAGGGAGAGAAATACTCGCGTGCGCGGGTAAGAGCGCACGTGCCAAGAACAGAATTCAGTCAACGAGCAGTTGCTACGAGGGAGGGCTACCTTGCTAGCAATGATATTAAATGCATGCAAATCCCCTCACCGGTATTACGCAAATATAAAACATGGCAGCCTGGCGCTGTTGTCATTAGCAAAATATGTAGCAATATTACAAAAACTGTCTCAAGCATATTCAAACAACTGTGGATAATCAGCTCAGTGCTCAAATTCATCGCACATTCATCGCTGTCATGTCAGTAAATCTCAGTGACAGCATTAAAAGCCGAGTTCAATAATGTAATATTAGTCCAAATATCGCCTTAGAGCCGTACTCACACATAGAAGACGCCAGCTGGTTTAACAGGCTCCCATCGACTGCCACTGGAGGGGCAGAAAATGAAGCTTCCCTGTTTGCAGCAGTGAGTTGAAAAGTGCAATTAGTCCTGAAAAGCGTTCGGCGGAGCTCCGCACACGCCTGTGTCGTGGCCCAAATAGAATCCTGTCAGCTCACTGGCGGTGACAGAGCCGTCTCGAAAAGCACATCACTGAATGAGTGAACACACACACACACACACACGCACACCTGACCGGCACTAACGGCGTTTATTCCACGGTGTTGCTCCCTCCCTCTTTGCTCTCTCCATCTCCCTCACTCTCTGGTGACGTCACTGAGAGATGCAGCGTGAAATGCTGCATTTACTCACTATGGAGCAGATACAGCTCCTTTAGACCCAGAAAATAGACCAATAAATCACATCGGTTGGAAACTGTGTTTTTAAACAATGATTGGTATTATGAATGAAAAGTCAGAAGTTCAACAATCGTTTTACAGCTCTGATAGGAACATGGATATACAGTGGGTCTGGATAAAGTGTCATCACAGTTCATCCAGTTCTCAAGGTAGGCCATTAGGAAAACTTGATAACCCATGTTATCCAGCATGATACTCACAAAACCATCTTGCGATGTTATGTATATCAAATGCACTGGAGTATTTCCACTTAAGGAGTGAAGGAAAGCCAGCACCAGCGCTAAAATATGCTGATGTTCCAGAGTCGGCTGTTGGCACTCATCAGAAGCCCCCGCCTCCCCATCACAAGGCCATAGACTGTTCAAGAGACACAACACTGGCAGAGCACCCAGGTCAGACACTAGCCATTATCAGAGGAACATTTTCATAGCAGAAGTACCCCCCTATTTTTGTAACTCCCAGTAAGAACAATCATAGTTCATAGAATTCAGTTTTTGATGTATTTTTCAGCTCCTACTTCAGCTACTCCAGGTACTTTCCCAGCACAAGTGGATGTGATGTAAGTGCCAGCCACAGTCACGTTTTAAAATGTGAACAGTGTAAACACTAGTTTACTATCGGCTACTAACACTTAATTGATGCATAAAGAGTACTGGTTTGGAGGACCCGAGGGAAATAAATGGAGGGATGACAAGGATTGTCAAAATGTGCAGAAGGGAAGGAATGAGAGGAGTGGAATGCAGAGATGAGTGGTGGTCTGCATCCTTCACTAACGGAGTGAAACTCAGACCGGGGGCAATACAACTTAATGTGCTGCTGACCAAAACTTTTGGAATGCAAATTGGCTATGGCCAATCTGGACCAATCTTGCCCATTTATGAACTGAACGGCGTCCAGATTGTAAAAGCAGAGGTCACTTTACTGTATGTGGTAGCCCTGATGGTCCAAGACACTTTTTTTGTATGATGAGGTTTAGCTGTAATAGATCTGAAATCAATAGAATTAGGGGAGCCAGTCTCAGATTTTTCATATGGTTGAATGCCATTCTGCCATGTCTGTTCATATACTGATCAGGGATAACATTATGACTGACAGGTAAAGTAAATGACATTGACCATCAAGTGACAATGCAATGTTCTGCTGGGAAACTGGGTGTTACTTAACATGTACCAAACCAGGTACCCCCTACCCCATAGCAATGACATTTCCAGGATGCAGCTTGACACAGGCACAGACACATCTGCGGGATGCACTGGAACAAGCCTTACCCACAGAAGCCCCTCTTCTCAACCAATAGGACCCAAAGGCTCCCACTAATAACACTGCTAGACAACCTCAGAAGGCCCATGAACATTCTCTGATGAGTCAGAACAGTTTTGGAAGCACAGGGGAAACCCACACAATATTAGGAAGGTGGCCATAATGTTATGCCCGATCAGTGTATGTGTAGCATTTGCACATCATTTGCAGATATGGTGCCATGTTTGATGTCCGTATGCAAGCACTGGTGCAGATACCAGGTTTTGATCAACACTTCAGATCATCTGCACAAAAACCTGTGAAAGTTTGTTCCCTGGGTTTTCAGGTGTTTAGGGCATTTGTGCCGTCCCCCATGGACTGGCCTCAAGATACTTTGGTAAACATACATTTATGATTATTAGATTAATGGTCAATGTGTTCGTTGTTCATGGTTCAGTGGCCACTTAACACTTCCTACTGATGCCAGGGTAATAAAGGTAACCATCACTTTGGACCACTCCTGCCCATTCATAGTCAAATTTTGTAGGTCGATTTGTTCAAGGTTTTAGGCCAATAGTGAGGAGCTGTTGCCTGTTTCTCTTCCCATAGCATATCCATGGCATTATAAATTTATTATAAACTGATCTGCTTCATTACCATCAATAATCATTTTAATTTTGTTTTTCCACCTTGTTGAAGGGAAATGATTGAGGAGCTGAGTGCGGCAGTGGGCATCCTGGCTGACCTCCATGTTCAGAGCTGTCATCTGTCTCCTCTCATCCACCCTGTGTGACTGTGCCCTCTTCCATTATGTGTCACCTTCACCCATTACAACTCTAAAATTACAGTCAGTGGCACCTTTCCCTTCACCTTCCCCCCACTCAGTCCTTTTTATTCTCATTATCACACATGCCATCATTTCAGTTCCCAGCTTTCCGTCACCAGCACAGATGAGAAAAGAAAAGAATGATTGTTTATGATGTTTTTCTGAATATTTTCTGAAGATTAAACTGCTCACACATGACCACTGATATAGTGGCTGTACAGATATAAAGAATACCTATAAAATATTAAAATATTAAGACCAAAATCATGAAACAATTATTGAAGTAGCTACATAGAACTACTTGATATGATTATCTATAGGGTTTTGAGTTGAGTAGGTAGCAGGGAAACTCTGAAATGTAACTAAGTGCTAACATATGCATGGTATGCATTTATATTAAGGAGCAAAATACTGCTGCAAGAATTCTGCAGCTATGACGGTAAGAACTGGGGAATACTTTGGTACAGTCCAACCATCTATTACTGCTTCTCCTCTGGAGGCTCAGGGGAGTTGGATTTAGGTATGGGCAACATGGACAGTCACATAATGTATTATACAATATAGGCCCATCATTTCACAGACAGAATTGTATGGCTTGTGTTACAAAATGAAGTCAATACAAAAGCAGTGCAAAAATCAAGGTGAATTGGTTTAGTCCTGATTCTTGACTGATGGCTAATGTAATCATTCTCCACTGCCAAATGAACTCCATGGAGAGGAAGAGGTCAGTTCACTCACTTGGATGTTCATCCTTACATCTGCCAAGTGTGAAGTAGATCAGATGATCTGATGGTGGTTGAGAAAATGCACAACTACAGACAGAGATTCCTTACTTTTCACGAGAGCTTATTTACAGTAAAGTTACTTTATGTATGGCTACACCGTATGTCTGTTATTACATTTTTTTATCCAGGAAATGGAAACTAAAAAATGGTGAAAAATATTGCAAAAAATATTGTGATTGAGACCAGTAAAAAGGGCACTGTTACCTGGTAAAACATGATTTCAAGTCAGGAGTTAGGATTTTGTTTTCTTTTTATTTAAAACTATCATTTCCAGCTTCATTCAGATGTGAAACTGAATATCCTCTGTTACAACACAATAACGCAAGTTACATTTTAGTTGGAGCTTTTTACTGTTGAAGGCCCATAAAATAACATTTACATATAAAATAAGATGCTTGATGCTTAGCAGTATTATGCAACAGTTTTCTGTACATTCACTCGCAACAAACTGTCAACATATACAGTCTCCAAATTTGTTAACCATTATTTACAATAAAGTTATTAAATACACTGTAACAAAGACATCAAGTGCAAACATATAGGTGCTTTGCAAGCCTACTATTTAAATAAAATTATAGCACAACTCTGCAAAACCTAGTATGCACACAACACTGTCTGATTTTAAGTCCTGTTTTAGTTTTCACTTCCCTTTATACGTATTAGAACAGGTCAAGTGAAAACTTGATAACCTATTATTTCAGTTTACAATATACATCAATTCCAGCTGGCCATGGACTGAAAATCGAACATGTCAGTCCTGCCAGTACCATCTACCTCTGCAATAATGCAGAGTACCAAACCTGGAGCAAGATCACATTCTTACTGATAATGACCAACATTTTGGGAAATACACGTTTCCTTTGTGTTCAAGAATGTTGACATCTAATTCATGTATGTACCTTAGGTACATGGATTCAGGACAGCCCAGCAATCCACAACACCTTGAGACATGACACCACAATCAGCGTTCCTGGACAAACTCTGAACTTCCTGCATTACTCCTGGGAACAGTCTGAGAACAGCAAGTACTATAACAAAATATTGTTTATAATATGCACCAGACACTGCCTTTTATGTTATAAAGCTATAGTCTACCTTAAACATTTCAAAAATAATTACAGACTATTAGTTCTTCAGTGTTGGATCCATTTAAGCTCCATTATTTTAATGAACTGAAAATGGGCACACACTACTTATTACCACTTATCTTAGGATATTATAGTAGGGTCATTTTTGGCTAATCAAACCCAATTCACAGGCACTTAAAATAAGTCTTCAATATCTCTAACATTTGGCTAAAGGTATGGCTCTCAGTGCAACAGCAAAGCTCCAGGCCTCTAGTGTGACAGTCATAAAAAAAGATATCCAAGTGTACCAGAAACCACTTTGTCATCTTGCACTAAGCATAACCCTTGAAGAGTTTATTTACACAATCAGCTAAACAAAACAGTCTATTTCCACAGTTTTGCTCTGACTGAACCAGGTCAGTCAACAAGAAGCTTTGCACATATTTCAAGACCTATGAATTACCAATCAGTTAAGTTCATTTTGTGACAACTACAACTTTAGCATTACTCTAACACTTGTATAGTGATAGAATAAAATTCCTATACTTTAAACAGACCTTCTACAGATCTTTGAATCTTAATTTGTTTGACATTGCAAATGTATGTAGTTCTCATTAAAAGGATAACTAATGGTGTTCATGTTAATTTATGGTATTTTACTAGTCTCATTTTAGGTCTACAACAGGAACAACCATCTTCAAATGTCCCAATTTGGTTATGCAATACTTGTGTGATTCCTGTTAACTTTATTTTAGCCTTGGAGACATCTGTCCCTGCCTATAAAGTCTGAAGTCAACTTGGCTTTGTCCAGACTGTCAGCCCAAATTTGTCTTTTGGCATGTCCAGGTTGGTTCAGATGCTGGGATGTGCCTGGCTTGACTGCTTTAATTAAAATATGCTTCTAAGGAAAGCTGACCCTTGTGCACTGTCTAGCTGATGTCGCACTTCAAGTAGTAGAAAATAAAAGTACCCCTAAAACAACCAACAAAGCAAAAACAAGCAGATACCGCGTCAACATGGAATTACAAATCAGATGAATGAATTAGACACTACAACATGTTAACACTGTTACGTTTGTAATCTAGAGTATTTTGTTTTCCTGAGATGTGTGTGGTGAGGCCAGTGTTCTCTGCAGGGCTGTTCTATCTGGTTATTGCTGTCACATAAAGACTCCTTACTGTGTGACTGATGTACCTGCCAACTTTCTCCTGCTCTTTTCCAGTGTCAGTCACTGTCAGCCATGGCTTTTCACATTTCTATCAGCTCATCTACCGCCTCTTAGTTAGGGCACATACTCTCTGCACTCATAAATTCAGTTGTGATCCCTGAAATGCTCAGTATGATCTTCACTCATCAGCTTCCTCCTGCTGCTGACTATCATAGACTAATACTTCTGTGGTGCTGCTTAACAAAACTTCCCTGCATCTCTCCCTTCTCCTGCCCTACCCTTTCCTGCTGGGCTCCCACGGTCACTATCTCCCTGCTGACTGGGCTCTTATTAGGCTTTCTGTCGTGGTCCCTCTCTTCAACCAACATACTCCCGGCATCACTTAGGTCACCCAAGTGCTCCACAGAGTCACACTTTTCCAGGTCAGAGGTTATGGTCTGCAGACTGATAACTGACATGCAGTCAGAGTCTGCATGGTCTGCTACCAGCTGCTCCCTCTGGCCCCAGCCACTCTCTCTGTGCCTCTCCACCCACAATCTAGTTTTCTCGCCAACTGCCCAGTTGTAATTTACACCACCAACTCCCACACAGCTGCTGATGTGAATCCCGATTACAGCCTCGGCACCGACAGGGGAGCTCCGCCCACCGCAGTCCACAGGACGCCCCCTGCTTGCCCTGATTTGCCCCCTCTGGGCATGGATCTGTTCGCTGATCTGCTCTAGGTTCCGCAGGGCCACGGAGTAATGCGTTTTTACTTTTGCCACCTGCTCCTCCAGATGTACTACTTTAGCCTTATGTTCCTGAAAAACAGAAAGGATGCGATGAGGATTACGACACATTCTCAAATTTGAACTTTTTTAATTTGTTAATTTTAACTGGTCTTTATCTTTAAGCAATCGAGTTACACGAACCCATCTTCTTATATTGTGAGTTCAAGCCATACCGTTGGTCCCTGACTATGTTAATGTGCAATTAAAATTCAATGAAAGACATTTACTGTAAACTTGACAATGCAATTAGGTCTGACAATGGTTACGAGGAATGTGAAAACATATAGAGAAAGATTCCTTCAATTTTTAAGGAGAGATTTTTTACCCTTACATATTCAACTCTGCAGCAAAACAGCTGTCATTCATCTCAGTGTTATTACCCTGAGCTGTAAGTAGTTTGAAGTATTTTCAAGAAATGTTTCTAGTGTTTGCAAATCCATTATCTATTGCTAGTGTTTATTGGCTAAGAGAGTTAGTTTCTCCAGTTATGAGTGCCATCTGTTAAACAAGGGAATCTTTTGCACCTTTTTGTAATTTCAGTTCAACAGAGGAACCAAATACAACACAAAGGGGGGATGAGGACAGACTGGAGGTGAAGGTGAGTGTAGACTTGTCCAGAATAAGTCCAACCAAAAAATAATCCAAATACAACATGAATCCAAAAAGGTCCCAAATGAGGAAGAAACACAAAGACTGAGGTAACCACATGGCGACTTAAAAGTCAGTGAAATGGTGGGTGAACATTCGGGGAAAGCAGATGAACTGGCAGAAGACAGTGTGCAGACTACTGAGTATATATACACAGGGATGAAAGGATAATGAGACACAGGTGAGGCTCGTAAGAGAAAAGTCCACAGGGCGTTCAATATGCTTTCTTATCTGTACTCCCATTCTTGTGGACGTGTACTGTTCCAGTTTAAAATTTGCATCTAACCAAGTACAGTCCAAATGCCTGGATGTGTTCTTGGCACATCCGTTTTATAGAGGACGTGTCAGGAGGTAACTTGTGTGGACACTGGTGTCGCAGGATGCATTTAGCAATTACTGTTTCCTCCAGTCTTTTAGAGTTTCTACTTCGGTGTTGAATTTGTCAAGTGTGTACTAGCAAATATCCAAGTCCTGAGTTTATGGACTCGATACTGCTAAATGGGAAAACCAACAAGACTAAAACTAAATACATAAAGGCAACAGATTGCATAATAAAACTGAAAATTACAAGACAAAACCCAAAGCTTTTCATGGGATGGCTCCCAGATGTCTCTGTGAACCAGTCACCTAGGTTCAAAAAGTCCAGAGGGAGCTGGCTGGGTGGAGTGGATCTGGAGAACAGATCAAGAACCAAGAAACTAGGAGCCAAGTCAAGGGGAACCAAAGACTGACAGCAGGGGACAGCAGAGTTCCGATGACTCAGGAGTAGTACTGTTGAAGTAGCCAACAGGTGAAACCATAGATGAAGATGGGACCCTCTCAAGGGCAGGAGAACAGCAGAGAAGACAAAGACCATCATGAGACTTGAAGCAGAGGGGGAAATTATCTTGAGGCCCAGAAGAAGGCTGACGGCAATGGTAGTGACTTTCCAGAGGCAGGTAAACCTAAAGTAGAGCATTTCTGGGATCCTGGCAGGAGATCGACAGTGACAGCAGGCCAACTGGAGGTCAGACAGGAGGCTGGTGGCAAAGACGAAACCCCTCTGGAAGACTAGAGGATGGGCAGTAGAGTAAGTTCTCTCAGATGTTTGAGCAGGGGGCTTGAGGAGATGTCATGCGACCCTGACTGACTGCGGAGCTGAAGGGAAGTAAGACAACGATGACTCCAGAAAAAAAACAAAAAACAGTACTGCTGTGTTTAAGAAGGCGTTGTCATGACCTCTGCTTCTACCTCCCCTCCTTCTACTCCTCTAGTTTTACTGGGGTCCAAAGTCCGTGTTTCTGGACCTGCTTGATCAAGTTCCTTGGACTCCCCTGGGTTCTCCTGCCGTGATCAACTCTCACAATCTCAGCTACCAGACCAAGCTTGAGCTTTGGATCCTCAGTTCTCATTGCCTGCCTCACGAATATTGCCACTTCATTAGGTACATGAACTCAGTTATTTCTGTTACTCTGTCTCCTGTCTGTTTTGGGTTCACCTGCCATAAAACCTGAATATACCATCCAAGAATAACAAATGAGGAATAAACAAAGGTTCAGGTTAAGATATACAGTATAATGAGTAGAATTACAGTGGCAAGCATCAACATATGTACTGGACCTCATACATTTGTTTGTCACATAAGGCTGATTCTTCAGTCTTCCACTCTTATCAAGGATGAATTTTTTCTGGTAAATATAAAATGTACACTGGAGTTACAACAACGTTCTGTGAAACACTGTAATCTATTTGACTGCCAAAGCAACTTTAGTCAACAAAACCAAATAAATGTCACGTTAGTTGATTCAAGTAGGAGCTTGTCCCTGCTCACTGTTGGTTACTATAGCAATGCTTAAGCAATCAGTTTGTGGCTTCCAGTTTAAATTCTATTATCTTGCAAAAAATAAAATGATTGTACAAACCTCCAATATGTGATTAAACTGAGCCTTGAGTTCAAAGTAAGGTTTGGACTTGAGGATGACTTTCCTAAGGGCTTTCTGGAGAGTCTGGACTCGAGCCTCTGCATCCTGGCAGTGTTGAGTGACACGCTGATGCTCCTGCTCACTGCGAAAGCGCTCCGCCTCTGCCTCATTCACCTGAAGAGCACAGGAAATGTGACTGAGAGTAGAAAGGCTGCATGACCAAATTACACTCTTCCTTCTGCCTCTACCTCCAAGTCTAACATGGTTCTAGCATTTTGACTTATCATAGGAGAAGAATGAGTGTTACTAATAACATTAAAAAGGATTTCATTGTTCATGACTCATCCATCAGTTGAATATTCACAGATGTACTTTGTCCTGATTAATAATATTTGCTGAACACGTCTTCATGGCATCAACAGATATATTTGATCTTATCATTTCTTCAGAAACAAAAGCAAATTAAATTAAATATATACTATTTATAATACAAGCACATGATATAATATAAGCATATGACTCACATCATATATATATATATATATATAGTAAAGAACTCACCCAGTCCCTTATGTTGATTTAAAGCAATATTTTTCACAAATAGAAAAATAAATAACTTTTATTAGCTATGAATAGAATAATCATGCTCATTTACTACATAAAATTCAACACCTTCTTTGTACTGTTGCATTCCACTTATTCAACTCATTCTACACTGTTGCTGACAGACAGTGCAGGATTCACCAAATTGCCACTCGCTATAGTGCTTGGTGCCGAAGAGGACATTAGGAGTATGTCCTGGGGAGACAAATGTCACATCCAATGTGATAGAACCTGTACTAAAACAACTACTCATGCTAGATCTTTTTGGCCACATGTCGGGCTCTAACATAAACTACGTAAACAGTTTGTTGTTTCCAATTACTGACACTGACAGTGATTAATCCAGTTTCTTGTTCAAACTCATGAAACATTTTATGCAGGTAGATACATTTGCATTTTCAGAAAATAGCTGAAAATCATAAGAACATTGCCTTGACCTGGACGTGTTCGATAGATTTTATACAAGGGCTTCCCTTCCATTGAGGGCTTAAGCGCTCTGTCCAATTTATAGTGCAGTATGTAAGAGAATCATAATGTTGCGCTTCATTAAAAGCTTCTGAGGCTACCTGACAACATTTCTAAATGCCTGAAGGTACCAGATCTGTACAAACAATACTATGCAAGAATGAACGCCACACATCACTGTGTGGTTTGGCAGCTGTCCATCACAGATCAGAAAACCCTGAAGCACATAGTGAATGCAGCAGGCATGTTCATTGGTGCCTTACTCCCCTCCCTCCTGGACATCTATAACACTCACCCTTCTGTGACTGTCTGTTTCTCTCTGATTTTTTTTCAAAATGAATCTGCCAAATTCCACTAATTTTGCCTACATATATTGCACCATTCTAGTGCTTGGGTGGGGTGTATACCTTGGCGGTGGCGTGATTAAGCATTTCCTGCCAGGTTGGGTCCATGGTGTTCTTGTCAGCCAAGAGGCCCTGTTCTGCCACAAACACCATTTCTCTGGCAGCAGTGTGCATGGACACAGCCCTTTCATACCTCAGAGCTGCTTTCTGGGTCTCCTGTTGGGCCTGTGGGAACAGACAGAGGCAGCTATTAAAGTATTTATTAAAAAACAATAGCTACTGCAACACTAAATGGGACTGACTAAATTGAAGTATACAAGCAAAGCAGAGCTGGTCATTGTTCTATTGTTTATCAGAACAATGAAATCTCATTTGGAACAGACACAGGATACGTGCAGATGCCTTTCTGCCTACCCCAGAATGGCTACATTTATATTCTGAAAACATCCTACTGGGTATAATTATCTTTAAACATGTCATTTTGAGAAGCTGTCAACGTACTGCTTAGCTAATGGTTGAACAGCTCCAGTGGCCAGATACTTTGTAATCGGAAGAATTTCTTCACAACAAGGAATGGTATGCTAACAACCAATTAATGGTCAGAGACTCCAGTCTCAAGGTGTGAACAGGGGTGAAACATTTTGATGACAGGTGTTAAGACCACCTCCCCTGCTCAGAGAGGAGTCTTCCAATTTGACATAAATGGCTTCCTTTACTGCCCTTTCAAATGTCTTCTCTGGCTGAAATGTGTACGTTTTTTGTCCTTCAGGAATAGGTGAACTGCTGGATCCTGGTCTGACAGTCTGACTCTCCTGCGTTAAGCCATGTGTTTGTGAATTAGTTGTTTAGTTTGTCCGATATCTATACATTCCTCAGTGCACTGAAGTGTTGGATTAAAGTAATTTAACATAAAATGATGAGATCTATTGACAGTGAATTCAGCATTTTTATTTGTGCTTAAAAAATGATTGTTTCTTTCAGAGTTAGTTGACATGTTTGTTATATGCATATTGGGACACCTCAAAATAAAACCTCAATGGTGCTGGGGTTTTAACAAGGTTATTCCTGACAGGCAGCAAGGTGAGCTCTGTCAAAGCTTGTAGAAATGTGCATCTAGTCTAGCACAAAGCTTTGGCCTCTGTATGAGAAAGCAGTGTGACGATAAGCTGCACAAGCATGTTGTGGTTTACATACTGCTGGAATCTGCATATGAACATAATTGATATGACCCTGGCAACATTTTCTAATTTGCATTTTTATAACTACAAATGACAGTGATTAACAGTTCAGATTAATACTTTATTTTCTTTATTGCTTTCAATTAGACCTCTGCTCTTTCTCCACACATTTTCATTAGATCAGTTACAGTCTCAAATGACTTCTCAGCACATTGATTAACTGCCACACCTGCCCCTTCCATTCCGTTTTTCCATCTCAGCTAATACTGACTCTAAACAGACTAACTAAATAGATCATTATATTTCATAATATAAACCTAAAACAAATCATAACAATTTTACAGACGAGGAAATAGATGAGGCCTCAGAGCATCTTGACCAGCTGCATCACCGTGTGGTACGGCAGCACTACAGCCATGGACAGCAAACGCCTGCAGAGAGTAGTGAAGACTGGTTCGAGGATCACCAGGACTCCACTGCCCTCTCTGCAGCACAGAGTCCACAGGACAGCTGTTTCCGTCACTAAGGACCCCACCCACCCCCATCACACACTGTTCACACCTTCAGGCTGGAGGTACAGGAATGTAAAATGTAGGATCTTGAGACTGCAGAAATCCTTTTCCCCCACTGCCATCAGACTCCTTAACAGCTAACATGAGTCTAAAATCATAGACTAAAATCATGGACTACTTCATGCCAAATAATGCACTGTTCACTTGATCAGTTTCTGTTTACATTTTCAGTTCATTATTTGCATTCCCATTTGCACATTGATATTTGCACTAGTTATTTTAAATTTTGTATTATATGTATCTTTTTATATTATATTTCTAATATTTTTTATATCGTTAGGAATTTGGGTGGATGGCAAACAAAAAATGTCATTGTATAGGGAAACATGTTTCTACACTGTGCACATGACAATAAATTATGAATTGAAATTAATTTCATTGAACTGAATTGAATCTGAATTTTTTTATTGCAGGCGATCAGGCGTCATAGCGTTTGGCTAGCTGTCAGTCACTCTTGTTGACATTTTTTTGTCATCCTTCTGCATATAGTCCAGTCAGTGTCAAGCTGTGGTGTACTGCTGGCATGCCCATTTTAGTCAGTCTGGGCAAATTGCAAACACAGTAGTTTGATTTCAGTGCGTTCCAGAACACGTCCCGGGCCTTGTCATAGCGGTTTTGTTGTTGTTGTTTCTCCTGATCATTGGAAAAACATTCTGTTAGCTAGCAATCAAGACATTCCTACAAAATTCAATGGTTCATTAACCTCTGATGTACTGAGGAAGTAGTCAGGAACAAAGTGATCAATGAGAGGGTACGCACTGTTAAGGATTTTTTAGGGTTTTCTTGTAAATTTCAAGATAATAGATGTTAGTTATGGACAGTAGTAAGTGAGTTAGTCCTATTCCAACCTCACAGATCAGAGACTTACAGATTGTTTATCTGCCTACTGACAGAACAACAGAGGTCAGGAGGAAGAACGCAGGCAGAAGTTTTCAAAATCACCACTGTACAGCAGGGAGCCCACAGCAGATGTTGTTGCCTAATAACTAACACACTTCATAGAATTTCCACGCAAAGGTATGTCATGACAGGATCCAGCCTGCATCAACAGTCTTGGGTTCCGACCACTCATAAAGCCTTACCTACAGAATCTAAACCAATCAGGCATAACATTATGACCACCTGCCTAATATTGTTTGGGTCTCCGTTGTGTCTACAAAACAGTTCTGATTCAGAGAATGGACATGGACCTTCTGAGGGTGTCCTGTGGTGTCTGGCAACAGAATGTTGTTACTGGGGGACCTTTGGGTCCTATGGGTTGAGGGAAGGGGCCTCTGCGGATCATCCTACAGATACTTGATCAGTTTGGGAGCTAGTGAATTTGGAGGCCAGGTCAACACCTTGTGCTGTTCTTCATGTTTTTGTAGTTGTTCCTAAAGTGTTTTTGTGTGTGTGTCTGTGTCAGGCTGCATCCTGCTGGGGATGGCTGCTGCCATCAAGGAGTGTCATTGCTGTGGGGTAGGAGTGTCTGGTCTGGTCTAGGTGGGTGCTACATGTCTAAGTAACGTCCACATGAATGACAGGTCCAAAAGTTTCCCAGCAGAACATTAAATTGTCAAAGGATGGTCCATGTTATTTACTTCTCCTGTCAGTGGTTTTAATGTTGTGGCTGATTGGTGTATGACGCAGCTTAGCCAGCATACTATGTGCCCTCTGGCATGGCATGTAATGTCTTAGTACAAGCTTCGTGACATACAAATCCTTCAGCATGATGGCTTGTTGCTTGGAATCATAGGGCATAGCCACTTAGCTTAAGTGTCCCCCAATTCGTATCATACCATCCTGAAGTATTAGATTCAACTTGTAGAGGGAGCGACTTTTCTTCACCCTTTGACACGCCTTAGCATTACCAAGCATTCTTTGAATGTTTTTGACATTACTTATTATAATGTCTGTTTTGTGTGTCTTTGTCCTATCTTTCATCTCCTTAAACAAGCCTTTCAGTATAATAAACCAAGCAGCTGCTCGTTTTAGATTTGTCCTGGATGAGTAGTGGATCATCAGACTGTCTGCTGCACGCTTGGACTCTGCACCTAAACAACTGTGCTTGGGCCTTTTTTTGTTTTGTTTTGTTTTTATAATCTCTGGATTGTTAATGTCCAGCATTCCAGGATTCTTGGGCCACTGGTCTTGTGCATAATGCAAAAAAAAAAACTGCCTTGAAAGCCAGCTTTCACGTTTCAAAACTGTTTAAACAGCCTGTCTTCCCACAACAAGATCAGCCAGTAGTACTGATGTACAGTGTCTCCAACAGAAAGTTTGTGCATGCTCGAGTATGACTGAGACTCTGTTTGGAACAAAAGTCTTCAAGTATTCTAGCACAGTCGCGCCATCTGTCCAAAGGACTGAGTCGTGAAGATCCACTTCCAACTCATCAGAAGCATGTTCATGTTGATTGCAACTGCGGCTGCAGTTGGTTCCATTCTTGGTATGGTTAGAAATTTTAGTGATGCGACACTTGCTCAAGCTATCATCAGAGTGGATTGAGCTTTGCCATTTGTATTGAGGAGCAAGTGTCTTCCACAAGCATCTCATTTGCATCAGAATTTATGCAGCTGTACAAAGACTGACACAACAAACTTATCTCCTCATCAGCAATCATGTTGAGCAACTGCTGAAAGCTGAACAGTCAGTCGAAGTTTGCCCCCTTTGTGTTTAGCAAGCTCCTGCCTGTAGTGACCATCAGACCGTTAGACAATGTGGGGAAATCTGTGTCTTCATTGCTAACGCTGATGTGATGGTACATGGCATCCGCATCAAACATAACAGCCACTTGTTCTTGTTAAAGCCTTGTGGGGATGCCCACAGAGAGTGTGTTAAGTCTAGACATTGTCTCGCTTCACTGTTAAACACTAGACGTAGTTTTTGTCTAGTGCTGCTGGGGGGCAGTAGAGCCTTGTTTTAATAACTGCCAGATAACAGGGAACTGGAGCAACAGAGTTTTTTTGACCTCTCATTCTTTTTTCTTTTTTCTCTCATTTAAGTGAAGTTTTGTTCAGTTGAATTTGTAATGGACAGTTGTTCTAGTTAAACCTGGCATGAAAGTAAACAATTTGACTTTACTTGTGTGGCACTGTGGATTTTTGGATGTGGATTCAGCCAAGGAGAGAAATTAGAGAATCAAACTAAAGCTTCGCTCAATGGAAACCTATATTATTGGTCAAACATCTCACTCTGCATGGTTTAATGGACTTTGGAATAGCCTGACTAATTTCTTTCTCTCTTTTCTGCTCATCTTGCAATAACACAACCTCCAGTTCTCTTCCCTGCAGATCACTCTCTTGTTTGCTAAAATAGTGTCCAGTGTATGAACTAAGCTTAAAAGGAGACGCTAATATGTCGTCATAGTAGTAGTGAATGTTTTCTGTTTCATATTTGTACTCAAATACTCACAAAAGTAAATATAAAAGTAAATGAAAGTAAATGAAACCCGCAGAAATATGCATTAATCAACCACTTGACTCAAAACTGCAATACCTCTTGCATGACTGTCACATTTTCATTTCTACAGTTCAGTTTTAACCAGACAGTTCCCATCTCTCCCTACTGCAAATGCCTTTCCATGACATAATTGTAAATGGTAAGTGCACCTTACAATTGTGTGCAGCAGACAGCATTTATTCTACCACTACAAAATCATCTTTGGTTAGAAGACCACAAATCCTGCTTATAGTGAAGTGTTTCTTTTCCTTTGAATCATGCATACACAATGATTTGAACTTAATTGTTTCAACACAGTGGAAGAACTTTTGTGGCATTTATCAATAACTAAGTACTTCTGTGTTTTTAGGCAAAAATAAAAATGTAAATTGCCCTCTATCACACTTAAGCTAGTAAGCACAAACATCAACTTACATGCAGTGCTGGGAAATATTTATGGTGCTGAAAAAGCAATGTTCTACAATCATCCATTCATGTATATAATTATATAATTCATTACACTTTTTTTGTAAAAAATATATAGTTTTTTGTCATATTTTCTGTTAATCATCATTGTTTAATACAGGAGAATTTCAAAATAAAACCCCCTAACGAAAACTAAATTCCAGCCCCTTAGCTGTCTGTAGCATAGGTTAGACTGTGTTTTATTCAGCACCAGGTGATGTTGAGAAGTCAGGTACCAAAGAAGAGGCTATAAGTTGAATTACGCTTCATAAAAATGTTTATGCTTGTTAGACCTGCCCACTGAGACCTAATGAAAAACCATCTGGGTGTAGCTATATATCTCACACTATGGATGGAAAACAAAAAACAAAAAAAACTCTACAAGTCCAGTTGCCTTTTTTTTTTTAAAACCTTTTTTGGACTCACACTATGGACACAATGCACATTTAGTGAAACTTCATGAGCAGCAATAACACGCACCTCTTTGGCAAGTCTGCGAGCTTCATAGTAGGGTCTTGCTTTCTCAATGCAGGCACCGAGTTGGGAGGCCTGAGCATTGAGCTTCCTGGCAGAATCAGTAAGAATCCTCCTGTAGCTGGACCTGGCATCCTGGAGGGAGCACACAAATGTCAAAATATTGCAAATCAATCCAGCTAGCCCAGCC
>JASGAT010363725.1:20188-34912 GCA_030220025.1 Chelon auratus
TGCCTGAACTACTTTCAAACGTATCTAACGTACAAATAGAAATAATGCACTAAACAACCAATGTTGATAATATAGATCAATCAGCCACAACATTATGACCACTGACAGGTGAATAGAATAACATTGACCATCTTGTGACGATTCAGTGTTCTGCTGGGAAACTTTTGGACCTGGCATTCATGTGGATGTTACTTAATAATGTACCCACCAAGACCAGACCAGGCACCCCCACCCCAGAGCAATGACACTCCTTGATGGCAGCAGCCATCCCCAGCAGGATGCAGTCTGACACGGACACACAAAAACACTTTAGGAACAACTAAGAAAACATGAAGAACACCACAAGGTGTTGACCTGGCCTCCAAATTCACTACTACAAACTGATCAAGTATCTGTGGCATGATCCACTGAGCCCCCTCCCCTCAACCCATAGGACCCAAAGGCCCCCGCTAACAACATTCTGTTTCCAGACACCACAGGACACCCTCAGAAGGCACATGTCCATTCTCTGATGAGTCACAACTGTTTTGGAGACACAAGAGAGACCTACACAATAATAGGAAGGTGGTCATAATGTTAGGCCTGATCAGTGCATTCTAGAATGAAGATCAATTGAAAAGATGAGTTAACAGGAGGGCACCATCTGTCCTAGGGTATCAACATATTCAGGCATGGGCCTGATGCTGACTGCGACAATAAAACAAACAACTTTCTCACATCCAGCTGCAGCTCCAGCTTGTTGATCTCGTCGCTGGCCTGGTTGAGGTGCTCCAGCTCCTCCTGGAGGCACAGAGAGAGAGAGAGAGGGATATTTGTTAACGGTAGATGGGCGGAACAAGAACAGAGAGGCTGGAAGGCTCCTGGAAACAAAGTCGTCCCGTAAGGTAACAGTCGCTGTCCTGACAGCTGGCTGAAAGCTGCCCGTCCTAAGTACCATAATGGAGAGACGGATATTCTACTGCTTATTGCAGTATTCCTATTTCAATATGACGCAGCAGTGTTCGAAAACACAACTCCTTGCTGTTGCGGTGACACTAATCATTATTTTTGTAACGTGCCTGGATTCTTGGGTCTAATTCCTCTTCGTATGTGCCGACATCTTCTTCCTCTCTGGTTTCAGCCTGGTTCTCAGCCGATTCGTAATTCCCACGTTGCGACTTCACCTTCTCCGTGGTGTCTCGACCCGACATCGCAGTGCTCCCCCGTCCGCTTATCGCCTCCTGCCCCGGGGTCTCCTCTCGCTCACCGGACAGTCCGGGGTGCCCTGCCGCTCCATTCTGGGTCTCACGCGAGGTCCTTTTCTCCATTTGAGGCCCGGTTCTTGACATCCGCTTTATTAGATTAGCCTCCTGGTTCAGTACGGAATCTGCGTTTTTGCTACTAGAAAATTGCAAACCACTCCCTCATACTCCCGAGTCTCCTCCACAAAGCACACCGGCTATCTAGCCGCTAGCTGTCTCGTCTGTCCCGACCGCCTCCATTCAGGCGGCCCCGGATACTGTGGCGCTCCGCTTGAAGGGTCCCTCACTCTGGGTTTCAGCCTCCTGTCAGGTGGTACCGTACACATTTCAAACGTACTTTGTCTTTTGGTGAATGGAAAATACAAACACAAATTTGCTTTTAATACTTAGAAAGGCGCATACTGTTGGGAAAAGAAACCGTCCAAAAAAAAAGAAGAAGAAAGAAATGACAACATAAAAAATTCATCCAGCATTATCAGCAGGTCCCACGAAAGAAAAAAAAAACTGCCACCTATACGCGGGTGATAAGAAAACCAGTCAGGGGGTGTCATAGATGTATTTTTTTCTCTTAGGTAACTGTTTTCGGTTCTGCTTAAAATACAAACTTACTTGTAACATTGGTCAGGTCGACTGAGGACTCAGTTTATTTGTTTTCCAGTCAACAGAGTGTATCATTGACCAGGACATATAAAGCAGGGCTTTAAATGCCTGCTTTCATTCCTGCCACTTCATTTATTCCATTTATACCTTAATGGTACCACTGCAATAGACTGGTGACCTGTCCAGGGTGCACCCCGCCTTTCGCTCGATGACAGCTGGGATAAACCCAGGACAAGACGAATGAATGGATGGTACCAATGTAGCAGTGGTAAAGAAGACAGTGTAATGAAAGGGTTACTGCAGGTTAGCTGGCCACACTGAAGGTAGTAAAGATGGTTTTATATGGCCAACAGGCAACTGCTGTTTTAAATGTCCTGTTTGGAAGGAGTTCATTCAGTGCTGTTTGCTACATTTTTGTCAAAAACTGTAACTTGGCTGCTAATAACAACCAGCTTACACCAATGTTGATTACACATGCCGTGACCATTGATGTGAAAGTAACTTTAAATAGACAAATGCTATAGTCCCTAACAATTTACAGATTTATTAGTGATTCCGCTTCCCGGTCCCACACTGTACTCCCCCGGGGGAGTGTAATCTGGGAGCTTTCTCCTCCCCTCTCCTCCTGTTTTTCTTCCCTTTTTCCTACCCCTACTATTATAATTTCCCCATTGCGGAATCAATAAAGGTTTCATTCATTCATTCATTCATTCATTCATTCATAGTGTGCTCTGACTGGTTGCTCATACGTCACACTACAGTGAACACCCCAGTTAAACTACAGACTTACACAGGTTCATCTACAACACAAATTTGCTCAAAAACTAGAAGGAACCAAATAGAGAGAAGGAAGACTTTGTTTTCATATTTACACCTGTGTGTATATATGAAAAAAAAAAAAGTGCATTTGGTTTCAGGGTTAAGAGCCAATTAAAACATGACTGTAACTTAATACTGTAGAGATAAAGCAATGTTTTAACCCAGATTTGGTCATCTCCAACTGGCAAGTTAACAGCAAGGGCCTGAGGGATTTTATGTGTCGTGTATGGCCATGTGTCGTTTCTCCTGCACTTTAAAGGTCACAATCTCACATCGACTCCTGAACTATCAATGATATGGTTCTCAGATCCGTAGCAAGCTATCTGGCATTCGTTTTTCTGACTGGACAAATAGAGTGGCCTTCTTTGTATGAACAAATGTTGCTAAAACTTTACGTTGATGATATACCTTGATGCATTTGTGTCCTTGCTTTGAACTGACCAGTTCCAAGGTCATTTATAGTTCATGTTCCATGGCACTACAGGTAGTCTAAACCCCGACAGGGTACTCTAACTAATACACCTAGAATTATACCCATATTTGGACCTTGAGGCTTATACATTGCAGTTTGAACAACATGTTTCCTCATTGACTTTCTCACCAATTACTACTATAACAACTACAAGAAGAAAAAAATAGTTCAGTCAATCCAAAATATATAGAAGTCAGCATTTTATAAAACATATACAATCATCTCCATATTTTTATAGTACTGACAACAATGAACACTGTGAAAAGCAGGAAAATGCCTGGACATCACAGGACTAGCTGTCCTCAGGTGTGATGTCACTGCGCCTGGTTAATCTTCCTCCAGTTACGTGTGAGTCCTCTGTCGTTTCCAGAACCTCTTGACCTCACTGTGTCCCTGCGTTGTCACCACCATCACCCTCTGAGGCACATTCTGCCAAACCAGACAGCCCAGACCCTGCACAAGAACAACTTCATCAAACAGCTGCAGGCTACTGGCTCCAACTATTACAGTGTATTAAGGAAAATGATGGTTTATTACAACTTGGGTCTTAGTTTTGTAGCAGTGGCCGTTCTGTTAGTTAGTGGCATTATACTAACAAAATTTACCAAAACAGGCAGCATTAGGCCTATGCAACACAGTATCCATCATACTATGGTGCTACATTACAGCGAGATGGCACTCAAGTTCCTAACTAGGGGACACTACAGAAATAAGACTCAAGTAATGTGATTTTAGTAGAGTAAATTTTCACATTTTGCAATTGGTCAAATTTTTCACAGCATAACTGCTGTAGTATAATTGCAGCACAACAAGGAATAAAAAAGCTGCAACAGTAGAACACACATAGAGAACAATGGGTATTATCTCTGAAACAGTATATAATTTTCATAAAATACAGTAATGACAGCAACATATGATAATGTGTTGTTATTTAGCTAGGAAGCAAAATCCAACCTGAGCTCTGTCTCGCAGCACCTCAAAATCAGCCTGGGACAGGAACTGGTTATAGAGCACTCCTGAAAGAGACATCAACAACAGAGACAGGTGAGAAATGTATCTCTGTATCAGAGTGTTCAAGAGTTCAGACAGTTCAGCTCTACTGACCGAGCTCCGTCAATAGTGTGAGGTCAACATCACATTATATAAATATTATCAAATAAGAACTGGTTCTTGTGTTGTTATTTTGCTTTTAGTTTAGTGCTTTTTTATGCATTATAATCATTCCTATTTGCTGGATTAACTGTTTATGGATAAAGACTTAATTGTATGGTTAGGGCAGGGGCAATTAAATATGAATCTTATATTATTAGAATTTAATAATGGAAAAACATATCTCTTGACATTGTTAAAATATATCAGCTATAGGCGATCTCTCATTCCAGATAGACTTCTCCACTAGATTTCCCTGCAGTTTAAAGACCACTATGAGCAGGAATGGAATACAGCATTTACCAGTAATAGTGTGGCTGCTACTGTATGTATGTGGAGACACCGACTGCTGCACAAACTACCACTGAGTTGGTCTTGAGAACTGAGCCAGGTTTATACACATGGATGTCTGTGGACAAATTTTGTCAATGCGATAGCACTGCAACCATGCCAAATGCAGTCACAAAACATTACAGGAGTCCAGGATGGGAGTCGTTCAAGAAGTGCAAAATTATCTCATGTAATAATATATTGTGGGAAGATGAATTCATAGAATGCCACATCTGAGGTGGCTGAACATGAAGATCCAAGCTGATTAGCTATAATCAAGCAATTACGTTTTTAAGAAGATGAGAGCAATTATTGATCAGGCAAATGCTCTGTAACAGCAGAGGGTGGCTGGATTTAGCTAACAACCAGTCATTAAAAGACACTTATTTAACTAGAGCAACCAAACACTAGACTGTAAAGAGAGTCTAACGAACATAACAGAAAAAAAGTGTGAAGTCTTATGGCAAAGAGTGAGGATTATGGACCTGATCACCTAGAATTCATTTGTGCATTTTCGGTGTTAAGAAATTGGGAAGTGGGAAGTCGCTTATGCCCATTAATTGCTGAGTAACTACAGAAAGTGTTGTACAAACAGTAGTAACAACAAGACTAAACAAGAGCAATTCAAATACAGCGAAGAGAAAAGTTAAAAAATAAAGACAAAGGATTCAAAATCACAAAGACCAAAATATAAAGTTATACCTTCTAATGAAACCCAGTGACCGTAATTACTTAACTATATGAAAACAGTATTTGTAAGCATGATATGACTGTCATTGTACTGCTGGAATTAGTGCAGTAGAATAGATAATCAATTAGTTAACGTGGAGGAATAGCTCACATTAATAGCAAATTAAAACATCAAAGAGATCAAGGAGACATGGTATTAAAATATCTATTAATTTCTCAAGGTTTGATCGGACACATATGACACACACACACACACACACACACACACACACACACACACTAAATTACCGTACTCACCCTCTGTAAACTGCAGTCGGTCTCTTTCCAGCTCCCACAGTCGGATCTGATCCGTTATGGTTGGAGGGAGCACTGGGGTCTAAAGCACAAGAATGCAGAATGAAAACATTGCGCAGACCAATTAAAGGTCAATCTGTCATTAATTGATAGCATTAAGTGTTAAGAGGACAGACTGTGTTACTGTACCTGTGTGAGCATAACAGGATGAGCTCTGGTCCTTAGAAAGTGGATAATCTAGATAACATAAATCATGGGTAGTCAAATAAAAAGGTCCAATCGGAGAAAATGTCCTTAAGCAAAGGTTATGATTCACTGTGATATTTCAGAGAGGTGGACACCACTGCAAACTTTTTACTACTGAGTCTTTTGGGGGTTTATTTCATAATTGAGTTGCCCCTGTTCCAACCTCCCAAAAAACTGTTGCCATCTTCAAATTCAAAATGGGAATATATTTTTAAAAATTTTGTATAATATGCTGACTTATCAATTTCAATGAAGTTTGGGGTCTAAATGATTAGCCAATCAGTCCATTTTCTTCTAGATTTACATTAAAAAGCATCCCATCTTGTTTTGGGATGGGAATGAGACTTTAAGAAGAGTCTGTCTTTGACTACTGATAACTGTTTTTATGTCATGATCATCGATTCATCCATCCATTTTCTGATGCTCATAGGTGGTTCGTTCACAGTGGCAGGAGGCAAAACCAGATCCTCCTCCTACATCCCTGTCCTCAACAAAATTTCGCAGTTCCTTAGGAGGGATACCAAGTAGAGATTTGGTCTTTACTTGTAAGGCACGTCAAATGACAGACCCAGAGCTTGTTCTTCAAGTCTTGTAACACTTAACAACCATAGAGCCATTTAAGCAACTGGATCTGGAAATTAACATAACTGCAGAAGGAGATGAAGGCTATTCAAAGATATCAATGCACTTCCAGTCTGCAGTTTCTACTGTCTGGAATGTCATTATGTTAAGTAAGGCTGTGGAAAGTCAAGATCTGGACAAGAAAGGCATTTTTCAGCTCAAACTGCACGTCTGCAACAGAAAAACAAAGCAAAACCTCCATTGTTCAGAGTTGATGCACAAACAGGGGTACACCCTGGACAGGTCGCCAATCTATCACAGGGTTTGGTCATGATTTCCAGTATTAAATACCTGCCGAGTACCTGTTGTGCAGTGATGCCGTTGGCGATGGCCTGTTGCACTGACTCCCTTGTAAGATGAGCCACTACTACATTGGGGAATCGATACAGCATTTCACTGAAGAGAGCCACCAGAGCGATCTGGAGTTCAGAATCTGAAAAAGGCACACAAACAAGTCAGCAAAGTTTTGTAAACTAATCCCAAGTTGTACATTCTTTCAGCAGTTACAAGAAACATTGATAAAGTCAGTGTCAGATAAGTGTCAAGTTTTAAACTTTAGACCAGGGGTGTCGGGGCCACATACAACTCCATGTGATTTAAAGCGGGCCGGACCAAAAATATAGTACAATAACCTATAAATAATGACAACACCAAATGTTTCCCATTCTTTTAGTGCAAAGAAGTACAAGCACATCATGAAAACATTTACTGAACTATCCTTTTACAAAACATTTTATGAACCTGGAATTTCTTTTTTTTTAAAAAGTGCAATTTTATTGCGTTTTGTCCAATTGTGTTCTGTCCACTACTCTAACTAAAACAGTGGACAAATTAGGAATAGCAGTTACTTTTGTAGCGCTCTGTTCTCTTATTTTACAAGAGGGTGGAGGGTAACCCCCCTCAAAACTATTCTGAGTAGTTGCTCTTTGAAAAGTGAGCGGATGACGGATCTACGAAAATATTAAACTTGGGATATGTGTATAGCACCAGTAAGAATGTCTGACTCTTTCTAGGGTACAGAGAGGCCTGACTGGCTTCATATACAGCTATGCTGCCATGAGAGCTCAGCCTCCCATACATTAACATAACCACTGTAGCCTCATAGTTCCCTACTCGTTAAAAGGAAATACATTATGACAAATATACTTCGAGAAGCACACATAACATTTATTTTTGATCAGGTGGTCTCCACCTTTGAATTTAATCTATCAATTAAGTCCATCAATTAAGTAAATTAGTGTATGGCACCAAACTGTTGGCACAAGCGCATGTTGGAGCTCATTTCAATCCAGATCAGTGTCTTAACAGTACTAACAGTTCCTGGGATTCGGATGGCTCCGCATTTTGCACTTTGCAAATTCATGCCTTGGGCAAGATTAGATCCTCTGGCAGGCCAGTTTGGGCTCCCAACTTCCAGTCTATGGTACACAGACACACTGACACTAGACTTATATCCATCTGATAATTAATCAAGGAGGTTGACATATGACCGAATGATGGTGCAGTTCTCAGTTCAAAGTCTTCCAGTTTTCAGACATACTTGTGTAGGCGTAGATCCGATAATTGGTTTCTACCACAATGAAGCCTGCCTCTCCAGTGCCAGGAGTGGAAGCCAGGTTGGAGGAGGAAGACGAGGATCTGCTAGTAACTCCTGCAGCCAGAGTGATTGCTAGTCTGGTGGGATAGTAACGCCTCGACTTCCTCTGATGATAAAGACGGAAGAATTGTTAAAAAATAAATAAATAAATAAATGCTTACATTAGCTCTGTATATACAGATTTCAATCATTACAACTTGTCAATCAGCGGAGGGCTGGAATTGAGTGTGAGTTATACTACATGGTAGGAAAAATAATCACTACAGAATGAGGATAATAAAATGACAACACAACTCCTAAACTTTCTTTACAAACACAGATCTGACAGGACTATGTAGGCACCTGTGTGTACAGTTGCTCAGCTCACACATCATGGTTAGTGCAAGCTTGTGAAAGCAGCTGTACAATGATTAATGCTGTGCATGGGAGGCAATTTTTAAAGTTTCTATAATTTTTAAATCTTTTAAATCAATTTAATGGAAATATAACACTAAATCACAGGAGTACCCGTCATATTTTATACAGTGTTGCAACAGTATGAACATAATTAGGTTCTGTCAGTCTCTCTTTTTTAACATTATCAGCCTATGCCCAGCAGGCCCAGCAGAATGGCCGTTGCCCGTAGGGACCAAATCATAGTTTGGTGCATTGCACTGCTAGGTCTCTACTGCCGTGAACCAGCTTAACCTCGTGGATTATTACGGTTCCTTCTCATCAGCAGACAGAAATGTTATGAAAGTGGTGCTGATAGTATTTAAAGGAATACTGGATCTTCCCTTTCCTTTAATGTCTCACCTTCCTCTGGAAAACCAGTCCAAACTCCCGCAGATGCTGCAGGAAAGTCAGTAATGACTCACTCATACCCTCCACTGAGTAATCCTGAAGCACACGGACAACACATGTTAATTGACAACAAAAGAACACAAACTCAACAGCAATTTTTAAAACCTCAGATTACTGCACTGTGACACTGTTATGATGCTTTTCAGAGTGTGCCAACACACATGCCGATCTGAAAATCAGAAGCTGTGCACTCACTCTGCCAAGGGTAGAGAAACTGAGCTGGAATAAGAATGACAAGATCTCCACCAGGTCCATCGCTCTGGACTGCAAGAGACAAAGTATAAAATATGCATTTATTATAATTATTATGATGAACATATTACCTTACTTTTATATAAAACTCTATATAAAATATATAAAAATATTTTGGAGCTCTTAGATTATTGCATCTGCTCATGTCCTCTCTTTGATGGAAGTGGCGCATGACCAAATGACCAGTGATAATATGGCAATAAAGTCCTGTATTGTGTATTTCAGATAAGATATTCATATGTCATTTTCCACCCAAAGTTATAAGTTATTCTGTGCTGACACACATGTATGTTACTCAGGCAAAAATAGCACCTTAATGCAGTTATATTGCTGTTCACAGTGATGAGCCAAAGCTGTGGGCTCTGCAAAGCATCTTGAGATATTTTTCTATCTTTAATGATGCTATATAAATAAAATAAAACTGAAATTAATTGAACTGAATTGAATTGAATTGAATTACGTATAATACGTAAAGCAGAAATCCTTGGAATGGATCTCTGTGACCCAAGAGGGCTAGTCTCTCCAGCTCATGCCTCTCCATTTAAAAATATGTTAATCAGGGTGACAGCAGTATAAATAGACCATAGAAGGTAGTCTACTTATTTAAAACTAATAGGTGAACGCAGAACACAACACATATATACCTGAGCAGTTTTGAGGTACTGCAAGGTGAAATACCACAGCTGAGAGGCTGTGTCCAGCAGGAGGAACTGGAAGCCAGCTGAGGTAATGTAGGGCGCCTCCCCTGCCTCGCTGACAATCAGAGAAAGACAGGACAATAGGAATTATACTCCTGACCTGTAACACAACAATAATTCAACCTACAGGTAAAATTCTCTGTGCATTTCCCATCCATCCTTCCTGTAATGGGTTGCGGCTATGCAGTATGCAAATGTGTGTTTTCCATGATTCTGAAGGGCAGACTTTCCAAATGCTCTACATTATGAACGGGTGAGGTTCCTGACGTTTTTATGTCACGCTTTGATCCCAGTAAACAGTGCTACATTAGCATTATGTCATGGGAAGCTTATTTGAAACCCTTCAACAGAATCCTTGTTCTCATGAGTATCAGTTGTAGAAATGTTAAAGTAAGGTGAAGATCACTGTGTACCTTTTCATGAGGCCTGCTTGAACCAGCAGCTGAGCCAAGTCCTGACTGACAGCACTGGGAGAACCCACCATGAACTGCAGAATGACCTCCCAGCGCTCCATAGCATAGCGGTCAAGACTCTCAATGTCCCGTGCATGGCGGTCGGGACCCAGAGTGCTCCCCTCATCAGCCCACACTCTGCCCCTGTATGTCAACACAGAAGTGGATTGGTTCACTTGATTTATATGCTAGGAGTGAGGAGTTGACATTTTGGTCTTTAACTCAAGCATGCAGCAAGTGTGTTTGGTTTTTCTACAAACATTATCAAAGGCCATTCACTGAACAAAAACATTAGAGTTAATTACATTTTTAATCGGTTATTCACAGCACTAGACGTACCCGCCAAGCAGAGCTGTCCTCAGGTTGTCTTTGAACACTGGATTTAAAATGTATCCCTGCAGACCACCCTGCAGCTGTTGACTGTGCCAAAGGCGGAGTCCGGTCAACACTGAAACGCATTCATCGTGATCCCTGCATGAAGAAGCCAAAGACAAAAAAACAAATGAAAAAAAAAACAACAACAACTATAAATGGAACTACTTATTGCAGGGAAATATGCAGTCCAGTCCACGCTTTTTACCCACCAAGTCGGTGACACAGAGCTCCAAACCCTCAACTAACTTTATTTTCTGTTCTAGCACGGTTTTACTCCGTAGGAATCCAACTTTCAAAGAGTCATACCCACAGTAATCAGAGTCCCATTAATCATCACAGATCACTCCTGTGGTCGGCTAAAATAGGGACCTGATGAGAATACTTGGGCATGTGTTTCCCCCGCTCTACCTACTGAGCCACAGAGCGTTTAGTTTATTAAGGGAAAGAGGATTGACAGATCAGCGCATCCCTGAAACATTGACTTTGGACTGAACTACAGGTACTGTCATTCAAATCATTAAGGCAACTGTCTGTCTTGTGGGACGCATGCATTATAAAAATGTTAAAGAACTAATGTGGATGTACATGAACAACAGTGACCATCAACAAGTAAAGGAGCACAATCAGGATGGATGCTGGAAGCCTAGTGAGCAGTGATTGGACAAATTAAGCCGACTCACTTCTGACTGTCTTTTTTCACCCACAGTGCCACGGCTGCCTGGGGTAGAGGCTGATCCAGGAACAGCATGCGCATCACATAATTCTTGGCGAGAGAGGGGAGCTCCCTTTAGAAAAAAACAAAAACAAAAAACGCAACAGCTTTAGACGTACACCATAACTGGCAGTTATCAACATCATGACCATGTTCACGGCATGTGTCAAGCCCTCGCACCTGTAGACAGCCAGGCATGTTGCTGGATGGTTGTACAGTCTGTCCAGAATCTCAGGACTCAGCTCTCTCAGGTATTCGTGCAGATTCTTGCACTGCAGCTGGACACGCAGTTTCATCGTGTGCCGCAGGACAGAGGGATGTCATCAAACGGGAGCAGAAAACTACTGAATTTCACTGAACTCACGAATACACAATGCAATAACTGTCCTGGCGCCTTTGGCCAACAACTACAGACGGAGCGACAACAAAACGGTTACTACACAGACATGAGTCAGTGTGAAATGTGTTTTAAAAATACCGAATTGATGAAACTACCTTTGTGCCAGATATCTACATTGTTACTGTCAGCTAGCGGCCATGTTTCTATGTCACGTGACTTTGAGCGCCTTCTCATTGGTCTGGTTCTTCTTCGGCTTTCTTCAGTAGCAAGCGTTGGACAATAATTCAGCGATCGCCACCTGCTGTACTACATTTAGAATGCAGACAAACCACTGATATGTGAACTGTCAGCATCACGGAACCGTCTCTTTAACGAAGATGCAATACACATGGATGCTCTCATGGCGGTGTATGTGTGAGTGAGCGGTTATCTGGGTGAACAAGTGAGTGCAGTTACATAGGATCATGAAACTAATACACAAACATATCTAATGGGAAAATGGAGGCATCACAGCCATGTAAGCGTTGAGTTCATTAGGGTTGATAAACTGATAATGTTGATAAATTATCTTTTCTGTGGAATATCAGTGATGAGTATTTCTCGATACGGGTCAGCCATCATAAATGCTGCATGCTCCTGTCCCTGAGATAGTTATCATGCCCGTGTACTGCAGTGTAGTAAGCTGTCTGGCTAAGGACACTACGCAGGAAAGCCTCCCTTAACTAGTATGTAGCAGGCACATTTCATCGTCAAATGTTGCAAGGATTAACACATAAACCCAAATCAGTTTTTCTTTTTTACATTAAAAAATAGTCTTATTAAAAAATTAAAACAAAAACTGTCGAATTGATTTGTCCCAACCAATGCACCATTCTCCAGATGAAAACCCACTACTCTAAATAGTGGCCCTGCTTATTTTGGATGTGGTATGAGCCACGGGGATAATACAGTATATGGGATATGTGTCAACATTGTTCATAGCTTTATAAAGCCTCAAGAAATAAAATAACAAATACTTGAATACATTTTTATTATAAACAATATCAGACATATACATTTTTTAAAATCTTAAAATAAAGTTTATTCTAACACAGGAAACTGTGGTTTGACCGGTAAATCTTTTTTGGAAACTTTTTTCTGTAGCTTTCAGCTGCACCTCCCATAATTCCTTCATTCCCCAATGAGAACAGAGCAACAACATTTTCATGAAAACAGTGAACTCCGTAGAGAATGAACTCCCTTTTAGTTCCGTGAGACGCAACTAAAAGTTCTACAAAACTGATCCTGAGTTAAGATTATTCTATTAAACTCGATTTACCATCTGATTGCTGACAATTCAGGAACATATAGTGAGGTGCAGTGTGCACGAAGATTTGCTTTTATTTATTTGCACACATTTAAACTCCATGTATCAAGAAAGAAGGTCAGCTGTGATAAACCTGTCAGGAGATGCATGAAAAATTAATTAAAGAGGGCGAGTCAAATTTCCTCTCAGGAGTCCTCCTTCTCTTGATACCTACAAGAGATAGAATACAATCAACAAACAATCTTACACCAGCACAAAAATATAAAGTGTCTATACTGACCTGCAGTGTATACAGGTGAAGAAGACAGTCTGTCCTTCATCTGCAGATCTCATCTGCCTGGTATGGTAAATCATCCCCTCTTTATTGCAACGAGAGCAGCGTCTGTCAATCTAGAGGAAGCAGATGATTTCATTAACAGGGCACACAGCTGTTAGCCCTGTACGAATAATTCAGTGAGAAGCACAAATGCTGTTCTTACCACAGGTCCCTTCAGTTCAGAGTCTTCCCCACCCTCCAGAGCCATAGACGACTGCTCCACAGGGTTAAAGACAACTGTAGAGTGGATCTTTTGGCCGGAGAATTCTGGAAGATAATTGGATGCAGGTTACAGATAATCCATCAACGCCTGTGGAGTTATCACTCAATAATGTATGTTATCAGCAGTATGTATATTGTCCAGTTAAAATAGTTCACGCTGAGGAATCATAGCAAATCTCCCTCCTCTACTTCTCTCCTCATACAAGGCATTGTCTGGGGTTCATAATTTGCTCTGAAACAGAGACCCCACAGTGAGGCTTTGTCCACACTAAAAATTTTGCTTTAAATAGCAGAACTTTTGCTGTGTTGTTAGAGATCTTTTTGTAATTCGTGCAACCAATCATCTCTCAACTGCTGTGCTCCTATGATTAAAATGAAACGGAGTTACAGGCAGAATCTAGTAGTCATAAACAGGCAACCTTCTGGTTCCCGAAGATCTCAGTCACAGACGTAGTCGGGGGTTGTACAGACTAGTTGACCAGTCAGGTTGTCGACTTCACTGCTGTGCCATGATGCTTCAAGCATTCTGTCGACTAGTCACCGATCACATGACAATAACAACACAGACGCCTCCAAGAAGACATCTGAGGAGCCCAGTGGGTCATTGCAGCGGGTTAACCAAGTATGTGGAAATACTTCACTAAAGAATTCAATACAACAGAAGAAATACAGCAATGCACTCATCTGAAAAGGCATCCACTAATACTAGCAGAGGAAAGTCTAAATCCTCTCAATGGCAGTCGGTTAACAACTGCACCAAAAATGCAGAGAAGGTGGCTGCAAATCAACAATATGCTGATGATTTTCATTGTGAAAGAAGGCTTCAGAGAACTGCTGCTCTTTTTCTTTTTTCTTTTAAAACCGGGCTACACTATCGCATCTTGCAACACGCCGTATATAGGTTATACATACACTCACCGGCCACTTTATTAGGTACACCTGTCCAACTGCTCATTAACTTAAATTTCTAATCAGCCAATCACATGGCAGCAACTCAATGCATTTAGGCATGTAGACATGGTCAAGACGATCTGCTGCAGTTCAGACCGAGCATCAGAATGGGGAAGAAAGGTGATTTAAGTGACTTTGAACGTGGCATGGTTGTTGGTGCCAGATGGGCTGGTCTGAGTATTTCAGAAACTGCTGATC
>JASGAT010363728.1:0-17605 GCA_030220025.1 Chelon auratus
GAGCTATGCTGACCTCTTCAGGCCTTAAAGTGCTTCACAGCGGGGGAGCCGGGCGGCCTGTGAGTGAACCCTGAGAGTCAGAGGAGCGTTTAAAATATTCAGATGCGAGTATGTGACGGTTCAGATCATTCCAGACACGTATGGACAAATAATTCAAGCAGTGGCTGCAAAAACGTGAAGCTAAATCTAATCTATTCTGCTTTTTCACCCGCTGAATTTAAGATTTACTTTCAACATTCTTGATTTGAACACGTAATATTCGGAAAATTAAATGAACTCCCCTTTGTGATAGATCTTAATATAAAACCTCTGAGAACTGGTCTAATGTAGATTTAAGTTTTCACCATGACATATGTTAAAATGTCTTATTAGGGCAGCATAAAGACTGAATGAATTTATTAAGGACATATGAAGAATATGTGGTCAGATGCACCAGCTGCTCATGAATTCAAGTTTAGTTTGTGACTCTTATGTATAATTGAAAATATAGGTGAAAATCAGAGGTATGCATCTGATTTTTAAAGAATACAATAAAAATATTCTGTTTCCTAAGGTGTGATTATTTTTTAAATATGTCTTGGAATATGAAGGACCAGTATTTAAATATTAATCATCAGCTATACTATACCACTATGTTCTATATACACTCAAAATGATGAATTATTATTGTTTTTTTTTAGAGTCATTTGTGGCACAGTAGCTGTTAAATCCAATGATCATACATGCACACAGTAGTACACAAATTAAATATTTACAACCTTGAAAATCCCAGACATCGCTGCTGCCATGTCTGATCCAAATGACCAACTGATGCTATAGTATGAGCTGTTTACATTAAAGAGTTAATGGGTTTTGAAGGCTTCGAAATTATATTCACAAACAGTGTGGACACAAATATGTGAGAAAAGATAAACTAAGATGACCTATTAATGTATAACGGAAGTCATTTACTGCAATCACACGTTCCTCACTCATTTTAAACCGCATGCACATTTTAAATATCAGAACCAGACGTGCATCTAGAAAGGATCGGCAGTGGAGTTGAATATAAAGATTGGCCTCGTAAAAGCATCAGTGTCACTCTGTTGCTCAGTTCACAGCCAGCACAATTGCGTAAAAATTAAGAAAATATTTCAAGGACTGTTGTGAAGTTTTGCACAGTTGTCCGTCCTCAGTTTCTTTTCTCTGGCAGCACAAAGAAGCTGGAACCTTTCTGTTTAGGTAAACTGTCTGGACATCTTGTGCATGCAGACGTTAACGCCCAGATAACAATGAATAACTTTGTTCACCCCTTAAATTTCTGCTTTACAAAATCAGCTGTCAACATTACCTTAAGTTAGCAGTAAAGAACTAGCGTGCTAAACTAAGATGTTGAAAGTGGTGAACATTACCTGATAAACATTCCTGCTTTGTTGTTGTGAGCATGTTGGCATATTCACAGTATCACAGTGCTGTTCTGTTTTAATCTTGAAAGGCTACAGTCATTTCTTGTGCAAGTTTTAATGGTGTAACCCTTTTCAGTAATTTACTGTGTGAAACATGAACTTAAGTCCTTGATATAAGAGCAGCTGGTGCGTCCAGTTCCCATATAAAACCTTTTAGTATATTATAACAGTATTGCATTATTGTACCTAAGCTGATGGCACCACTTCACTTCTGTATGAAACTATCAATGATGGACACTCAGTTGTAGATAGAACTAAATGTCCCACATGCCTACAACTAGAATGAGACCCGTCTGTGGCGTAACCGTACAAAATGTCATGTACAGTAAATGTAACAAACTCTTCGCTCGTCTGTGCCTGAAGGAGAGGATGCACGGTAACAGGAGATTTCAAGTAGTACTTTTTTCTTTCACAGAGGCTCACAGATGTTTGAGTCAGTGTGACGGCTGGTCATGGTCCTCGTCATCGCTCCAGCTGTCGGACCCGTCTGTCCCGAAGTATCGGTCTCCGAAGTCTCCTGAGAACACAGGAGGGTCAGCTTTGAGTGAAAAGTCATGATACAATAAAGAGTTTAACACTGTTGCCTCAGACTTTAGAGGAGTTCAATCCCCAGTAAAACATTAATGAAGTGGAAACAGACTGACAAGTAATCAATGTTTTCTGCTTCCATATCTTTTTTCATGGAAGGAACACATACAAGGAATTTGTTCTCTCAACTGCACCATCTATTTGTACACAGAGTACTTAGCACATTTACATAGGTGCCATGCTCAAACCCAGTGCCTTAACCAATCGGCCACCTCGTCTGTGCCAAGAACTAAAAACTGATCCTGGCTGAGTTCATCCATTGGAGCTACATTAGCCCTGGCTTTAGTAATCGACCAGTATTCTGGTACTTAATCCTAATTAATTTTAAAAGTTTCCTTCTTTTTTTGTTTTTACAAACATTCACATCCAACTGAGGCGTTAATGTTCAAGACCCTGAGAGCCAGAGGATGTAGAAATGTGATATTTAATGTGTAACCTTGAAACAAATGTTGACACCTACTGCTTCTTCTGTGTCCCATTTATACAAAAATATATACCGTATCTCTACCTTTGTCATTTAAAAGTAATATTTAACAGAGAGCAGAGCGCTTGGTCTGATGTGCTTTTAGTTTAGTTTAGTTAGAATAGTGACATTGAGAAGCATTTGCTTCAAATCTAAAGTGACACAACCAGAAAATGAGAATGTGCTCGTACATGAAATTAAATCTGTCAACTTGAAACACTGGTGCTTTGTATTTTTTATCTTCTGCTGCTTTTATTTCCTGAACAAACAACAAAATTCATGAAGCTAAAACCTGCAAACTGAGGACAGTGTTGTAAGATGAAGATGAATTTGCATTATAGTTTTGAAGGTCGTCTCAATTCAAATTCGACAAAAGTGAACTAATAAATAAATAAAAGCAAGAAGGTTCTGGGTTTGAATCCATGCCGACCGGGACCTTTCTGTGTGGAGTTTGCATGTTCTCTCTGTGTCTGTGTGGGTTCTCTCCGGGTACTCCGGCTTCCTCCCACCGTCCAAAGACATGCTGGTTAGGTTTATTGGTGATTCTAAATTGGCCATAGGTGTGAGTGTGAATGGTTGTCTGTCTCTCTGTGTTAGCCCTGCAATAGACTGGAGACCTGTCCAGGATGTACCCCGCCTATCACCAGATGACAGCTGGGATAGAGTCCAGCCCCCCTGTGACCCTTCGGTTACAGAATATGAATGAATGAATGAATAATTGTACTAATTGTACAATTATACTACATACTAAATGTCTGCACAGTTATGAACAAAGACTATTTTTCAGGACAGTAACAAAAATAGTGAATAAATGCTCACAGCATTAATTGAACATAATACACTGAATCGACATGAGAAGTGATGGCCCAAAAGAATGATGTGAGAGATAGATAGAGGTAGTTTTTTTCAAGCACACTCAAGTGATGTTATATTGACTTTTGAATTTATAATGTGTGTCTATGATTGAATTTAAGACAAACAGTTGTACTCTGTATTGTGATGTATTTTTAGGGTTGGAAGCCATTTAAATCAGAAGTGACTGTATAGCTTGGCTCTGGGACATTTGTGTAAATCCGATTGATCGTACACCACTCCCAGTCTGCACAAGACTGTTTTTCTTTTTGTATATGTGTATTTGTTGTTGGATCAGAAGTGGTTTTCCTGTAATTCTTCCAGGCCTTTGTACGTTAGTGTTGCCTTCAGACGGAACTCGCGAGTTTGTGGTTGGGACATGGGATGTCGATTTACACAAACCGCTTGGTATCTAAGCAGTAAAGTGAATAAACCTGTAATCTCTTACCGATACCAGGAATTACATGTAATAAGTTGTCCAGGCTCTTGTCCACAGCAGTGGTGATGATTTTGACCTTTGGGAAGGCGTAGGCCACAGAGTGAACCCCGAGCTCCGCCATCAGCAGCGACACCAACATGATCTTATCCTCCTGCACCTCGTGATCCTGCTCCGCCACACACATGACAGCGACATCTGTCAGTTGCTTAGTGATCATTATCAGAGGCTTAGTTAATAATAAGTGGAAAGCAAAGGACAAAATCAGTTGACATTTGTCTTTGCAGAAATAAAATTAACCAAAGCCTGTCTGGATAAAAAAAAGTTCTACTCAATAACCACACCGACGAGTAATGAGACACATGTGACTGATGAAGAGGAGCGGGGCCCTACTGCTGCCTTACAGAAGAGTAACAACGTTAATCTCCACCCACCAGTAGGACTCGTACTGCCATCATGGCAGCAGCGCCGGTGGAGACTGTGCTGTCCATTAGGATGACATGATCTTCACTGATGTCTTTGGGCAGACGCAGGTAATGCAGCTGGCAAGGCCAGAGAGGAGGAGACCAGTTACCATGGTTACAAAAGAAGGAATGGTAGTTACCACGGAGACACACATCATGTGGAAGAAAAAAAGAAATAAACAATCATCTTTCATCTTTTGTTTGATGTGATTTTTGTTAAAGAAAATGCAGCACCCATACAGAGATTAAAAAAGGCTGACGGTAAAGAGATTTAGCAACAAATATCTCATCCCTGCTACCTCCGGTTCGCCAGAGTCGAGGTTGGTCTGGATGAGGATCTTGCCAATGCGGACGTCCTTGCACACGGCCCTCAAGGCGGGCTCCATGGTCTCTCCAGCCCGCAGGATAGACACACCGGTCATCTTTGGATACGAGGCAGCAGAGTAAGTGTGAAGACAGAAACTCTGTGGACACTCGACTGGACAAGACCTCGTGGAACAAGAGGATCACTCACCCCTCTACCGTTGTAGCTACGGCCCTCGTACTCCTGGCCCTGTGGAGTCTGAACTACACACGGCTGTTAGAAGACACAAATGAGATGTTTTGAACAGATATTGTTTAATTACACAGTCTGCACTTAAAGATAAGGTACTAATATATCATCTATGCATGTTTGAGTGTGAATGGTATTTTTTGTCCTGTGGACGACCTTTCTAAAGTATTTAATAATAACCAAGATACATTGACTCTAGGGTTTATAAGTTGTTTGAATTCAAAAATGTTTACTACTTTTTTGTGCGATTAATGATCTAGCAACAAATGTGCACACATATTTATACAGAACTAAAGGAGTGGTTACAAACAAAAATATCCACTCTTGCTCGTTTGAGTCGCCTCAGGAAGGTCACCTGGCTGAAACCTGGCTGATGAATGGGTTTGCTGGGTCTGATTTTGCTTTTTTTTTTTTTTTACATATGGTTGGCATGTGAACTCAGTAATGTAAATAGCATAGATGTTTTGAAACTGCAGTATACAATGTACATTACACACAACACTGACAAATTATCACCCTTCAAGTTAACAACAACATTAGTATTCATGTGGAGTTGTGTTTCTGTCCAACTCAGGAATTTAGGTTAAATATTTAATCTACTTTAAGCTGAGTTTTTGGTCTCAACCTACTCCAGTTCAGCTGCTAAATACTCCAATGGGTTCAACAGCAAGTCTCTAACTGTGTCCATTGTGGACTGCAGAGTCTGGTGAGTTTCTGTTAATTGCTTTTGCTAAAACAAAAGACACTGACTACGACCTGTCCAATATTCAATAAGTATCAAAGTCTTCTCACCTGAGATGGCAGAAATGTGAGTGCGTGTTCTATGAGAAGCCGCATTAATCTCTTTGAATAGAAGATGAACTCGTCTCGGCTGGTTTCTTTGTTCCTGCAGTGGAGCAGTTTGAGAGGTTTTAATCCTTAGCTTGAAGCAGATGCGGAAATCTGAGCATGAACACGTGTTGCTACCTGATGATGGTGTGCAGGCCTCTGACCTGCGGCGTACTCTCCAGCACACTGAGCGTCTGGGGCAGCGGCTGCGTCTGCTGGGCCGAGGCCAGGAGCGCCCTGAGAGGAAGCAGAGGGCGTTCAGATTGAAAGGTTACACTGTGTCATTCTGCTGTTGTAGAAAGGAAGCAGACTTTGAGATGACGCGTGTGTGGATATAAGAGTAAGACAAAATACATATCAGCATACCTGACACTGAGCTCACGCTGCATAAAGAAAGGGTAAAAGGAAGACAGCGGAAATAAAGTGAAGATAGAAAGAAGATAAAGATTTTGTTAAATCCCTGTAAGGAAGAATAATGTTTGTAGACCAAAAGCAACAATGTGTCAGCCCCAAGAATGCTGGCCCCCCACTTAACATGTAAAAATCATCATAAATATACCGTTTTAGGACTAAATAATTTCCTAAACTCCATTATTACTGTAGTAATAACGGAGTTAGTGATGTGATGTTATCAGGGAGTATTTTCTGTAAGGGACTGAGTAAGAATAAACTAAAATGTGGGTAGTGTTTGGACAGTGGAGGTGTATGGCACACAAGGATAAGCAACATGAAGGTTTGACAACACAATGAATGCTTGTTATTTCAATTAATTTTAGATTTTGGTCTTTAAATTATGTTTTTGCTGACAGAATTTCCCAAAGTGAGAGGGTTAAAATCAGGACGGGGAGTCTGTATGTTACATCTTTTGGACACATGGTGGCGCCCCCCTCTAAAGTACAGCCATTGTTTTGGTGACTTGCCTCCTCCAGCTGGCTGTGAACATGCTGGACTATCAGATCAATGGCCACCATATTCCCACCACCTTAGAGACAAGACAAGGACAGTTAGAGGTGCTGTTGATGTATTCTTTGCAGCAATGTCAACACCACGTCAAAATGTTCCAGTTTAGGTTGTTACTAGTGTTCATGTGGAGGTGCGACTCTCTCTCACCTCTTGGCACGACTATGTCGGCCAGCCTCATGGTCGGCTCGATGTACTGCTCAAAGGCCGGCTTCACAAACTTGTTGTACTGCTTGATGACACCTTCAATGTCCCGTCCGCGCTCTGTGATGTCCCTGCGGAGCCGCCGGACGAGCCGAATATCTGAGTCCGTGTCCACGAAGATTTTCATATCCAGCAGCTGCAGGTGGGCAGAGCAAACTGAACGCTTCACTAATGTTCACTTCAGCAAAGCAGCTGTGCAAACAACAAGCCCTGGTGGTGATTACTTTGCTCAAGAATTCTTCAAAAGGAAAGATATAAAATGACACACGCTGCCTTACCTGAAGAAGCTCTTTGTCCGCAAAAGACATAATTCCCTCAAAAATGATTACACTGGCACCGTACACATTTTTCTGCAGAGAGAGGAGGAATAACATTTCAAAACGTCTGAAAAGCAGAAAGCTGCTTCATGAACAGTGATTGCCGCTTTTGTGAGATAAAAGTGTCACTTTGGGAAACATGTTTTTTTAAAAAAAAAATAACATCTTATTTAAGCTTTATATATTTTCAGCTTTGAAACTTTAACAGCTGCCTGTCTCCTCACTGCTGCTCCACTTTATTCCTTCCAACATTACAAGATGCATGTTTAACCTTGTCTTTGAGAAAATCAAGGAGTTTCCTGAAGAAACTTAACTATTTACAAGAGATGAAAATGCGTCTCACCCAGTCTTTCTGCCTCCCGTGTGTGGTGAAATCATACACCGGGATCTTCACACTCTTGCCCTGCTTCAGTTTTCGCAGGGTGGCTACAAGCAGCTCGAAGTCGAACGCCCCCGGATGGTCAAAGTTGTAGTCGTTCTTTGCTGCCAGAGCCTGTTCTTCTGAGGATAATACCTGAGAAACAAATCAGATTCATGCCTTCATGATGTGCTGATGCAGGAAAGATTTTAAAGGAGCAGTTTGACATTTTGAGAAACATGTTGACCCACTTTGTTGATTAGTTAAATGAGATCGATACCACGTTCTTGTCTGTGGATTAACTGAAGAGCCAGAGTCAGGAGTTTAGCTTAGCTTAGCATAAATCCTGGAGTCAAATGGATGAAAACATTTAGCTAGGATCAAAACCTACTTATCAGCAACTATCAAAGGACTTAAGTTAAGACACACACGTAAAAAGAAGAAACTGTGATTTTGTTTGATTCTCTAAATATGGTTCTTCTTCCACTGGTCGTCTGGACTGGTATTGACTGGTATATGTTTTTGTTTTTTGAATTTTACTGAGTGAAGATTTACTTAACTTACTGAGGTCTAGATTTATTTTGCTGAAATAAATCCATAAACACTGACACCAATTATATATTCTTCACTCAAAACATCTGAGGTTTAAAGTCTGCCACTACAGGTAAGAACTGTTGCCCGTTCCAGAGAGGTGTGCAGTACTGGAAACTACAGCTGATATGAGGAACTCACGAAGTCAGTCTCACCTGTGATGTAGTGTTATTTACTCTGAACTCAAACAAGGTCCTCAGGTTTATAAATAGAGACACAGATCAGCTGATGCTTTCTAGACACCAGTAATGAGAGACCAACCTTTTCATGTAAGCGTCCAGTGGTGTGAGGGCAATAGAAACTGCGTGAACATCAATGATATCTGCATAACTTGGCGCAATTAGTACAGTAGATTGTAGAATGGTTTGTTACGCTCTGTTTCATCCAAGCAGCAGCTGGAGATCATCTAAACCTTTAGTTCCTAAAACGGCCACTAGAGGCTGGCTCTTGAAGTCAGTTAATCCCCATAGACCTCCATGTTAAAGTGTCCAACTTCACTGCAGAAATAAACATGTTTATGGCCTCTGTAGCTAATGTAACTGATTTAAATGTCAAGAATCAAAGTTATGCAATGGAGGAGTCAGGCACTGCAAAGACAAAAGGGCCAGAGTGACCACACTGAGCTTCACACCAGGCCTTCAGGAATGATGTGATGTCCCAGCCAATGATGTTTTCGTTTTATTTTACCTAATGGTACTCAAGGTGCTTTACAGTCACAATGACACATCTACCCTCTCATTTACACAAGAGCACACACACTCTCATACCACTGCCAGGCTGGGAGCAGTGTCTCGCTAAAGGACACTTCAGTTTGTGATTCATGTGCTGAGGATCAAACTGCTAACCCTCCGGTTCGTGCACAACCAACTACTGAGCAAGTTCACCTGTCTTTATATACAGTCAGTCAGTGGTTCCTAAGAATCATTTTTGAGCAAGATGTTCAATGTGAGATTTTTAGGGCAACCTGTTGTCTTCAGATCCTACATATTTACAACGCTGCACTGCATCAATAGATGTCCAGTTATAGCATTGATAGGACTGGCAACATTTGTTGTTGCTCTTGTTTGGAGTTTTGAACAAGTTTCAAATGAAACAGAGAAGCCTGGAGGTCATCGACAGAGCCTTTAAAGAGGAGATTAAAAGACACACATGGCTCCTTTTCATGACTATTGTCATGGGACATTTGGGTATATGTGTTGTTGTTCTCTGGCAGTACTTTGTAATTTAAAAAGTATTTACAGTGTAATTTATTCCCAGGTTCCTTCTAAATACAGATCTGTCACCAGAGCATTCTCTGTACGTCTTCCCTCGTACCTTCATTAGAACAGTATAAATAAATCTACTCTGTAATTTGCAGACATCCAAACCACCACAACCTTTTATTAAGTCAAAACTGTGACAGCGGTATAATGAGTGTATCAAGTTGCTGTGTTCAAAATGCTCTTAAGATTAACAAAACATTATTCTTCCTTAGAAAAAACCCGCAGATAATCTGCAATAACCAAATACGCAAAGACAAAAAAGGCTGACATGTGTGACGCTCTCACCTTGTAGAAAGAATCCATAGACAACAGCACAACCCACGGCACATCCAGAGCCTCGATGATCTTATTGGCCACGGTGGTCTTCCCTGAGGCACTGCCCCCACACAACCCTGCAGATCCACACAGCATTTCAAAAGCCCATTATATGTGTTTTTCAGAGTGTATCTAATGTTGTCTGGTAGTATGCATGTGTGATAGCACTTAAGTGTTTATGGGAATAATAAGGGAGAATGGGACAAAGGGACAGGTTCTGCAGCTCAAAATGACTTGGCCTGAAGGTAGCGAGAGAGAAAACATCAGCAGCGAGTGTCATACCGATGACAAAGGCCTCTTTTGACTGCGCCCCGTGCTCATCATACCAGGGAGGTCGGCCAGCGGTGTAGATGGTGCGTGTCCCTGTACGGAGCAGGGGAGGCTCTGTTTTACTCAGCGAGGTAGCGCTCTTCCTGCGAGGGGCCCCGGCGGGAGGCAGAAGCCGGTCCAACGAGTCCTCCCCGCTACCACTGCAAAACGACAAACAGGAGGGCAGGTTACAGCCTGAACACACGGGATTCAAGAAAGAACTGGGAGAGATCCTATCAGACAAACTTTCTGTAGGCCTGCAGATCTATTCTGACAAACGCTGTGCACATGTGTGTACATGTGCACACAGTTGTGTTAACAAACAAGACTACCAGTCTAAAGCCATGCTAGCAGCTCAGGCCCAGAACTGCAATGAACTACAACATGATGGCATGGTTCCAGTGATGATGCTAACATGCTGACGGGTATGTTCAGTAGCTAATGATCATTTGCTAATTCTTACTAAACACAGAATCTGGTGTTAGACCAAAGAACTGGACAAATAATTTTGAACTGGTTGTGTCAAGAAGTAGTTCACAGATCACAGTTTTAAGTTGTGAATTGAACATGTGTTGGGATACTTGGCTCAGAACCACAAATGTGGAACTCATCAAACCTTATCAGTGTCTTTAGAGTCTACCAGCTGCATACATAGGGCCAAGTCATTAGGATTCATTCCCCAGTTTCATGGTACCAAATAGCTGCTGAGACATTTTACTAAAATAAAACGTGTCAAAATGGTCGTGACGCAAGAGGGAAAGTTATCAGGAATCATCCTCTGCAGATTATTAACAGGCACATTACAGCTTTTATTCTAAGCCGTCAAACATCAATATCTGTATTGGTCCACCATCTTTAAAATGAATGATATTCACCACATACTTAGTCTCACTTTTGTTTAGTGCTATTTTGTTTTGATGACTAACTGCATATGAATGACAACCATTATATTACATGATATGTAAAATTAAATACTTTATATCTTTTGCTCATTTTACTATTTTTATATTTTATTCTTATTCTGTACACCTGCAACTAGACAAACAACTAATCAAGCTAAAAAAAAGAAGCTTCTCAAATTTTACTTAGACATGTGACGTGTGAAGTGAAAAAAGACCTGTCATTATGACGCATGAAGGAAATAAATTTAAGTAGAGTCGACCGTCTGACAGAGTGACAATAGGACTGCAGTCAACAACATAAAGGTGCAATTTCAAGTATGTTAAAACCTGTGGTGCAAGAAGAAACTATTTTTTTCATGTTACGCAAACACATTATTGTGTGAATTGTGTAAGACTGTTTTTGTGAGTACTGTTGTTGAGCAGCAGGCCACAAAAAAAAAAAAACTGTGAGGTCAAGTCCATCCAGTTAGGATCATAATCACTTAATGGCATTTTAAAGGTAATGTCCTTTTTACTGCAATTCATTACACACAAGGATTTTAAATTCACTAAAACACTGCATATTATTTAATCTTACACAAACCTTCCATTCAAAAAAGGTTTCATTTCAAATGTGACAATTAGCGTTTTCAGCTTTTCTTTGTGTTAAATGAAAGAAAAGGGCATAATTTTGAGGTCTGGAAATACGTTATTTAAAGCAAACATGTTCCAGACAGTACACATGCCTAGTTAACTGAACACATGTGACATAAGAACAAACATAGACGCCGGTCTAGAAACGACTAACAACACCTACAGAGCATTAACAGATTCTGTACCGTGGGTGACAGTAGAGGTAGTTTAGTACAACGGCATCTGTGTCGTCACTAATTCTCAGTCTCTCATAAAATAAAGGTATTTGTAAATCTGGACAGTTTCAGCACTTATCTCATGAGTGGTTATTGAAGCATTGTCTGTTTTTTTTTTCTTTTCTAGAAAGGATCTGTCAACTGTCCACAAGTTGCTGAATTCTAGATCCATGCGACTGACCTGACTGGCTGAGAAGCATTAAGATAACACAATATGATGTTTTGTTTTTTACATTTACTGTCATCTGTGATAACTAATAAAGGATAATGAACACAATGACAGCTCAGATCAGATCTTTGGCCATTAATAATCACTGTCTGACTTCTGTGAGTGAGAAAACTGATGAGCCATCTGATGATTTACATGGAAATAAGAGATGAGATCGTTCTACTTTGATGTGAAGCTACAATTTATTACAGGCAGGTGACTAGTCACTTTAAGGTTTGGGTATTTGTGACGGAAATGTGTCATTTCTGTCTGAAGTATTACAAACCAAACAATAAGCCTGAGAAAAGAATAAAAGATTTATCAAGAAAGTAACCTCCAGATTAACCCATAATGAAGATGACAAGAAGTTGTAGCTCAACATTTCCAAATAAGATTTACAAACCTTTACTTAAACTGTCAACGCAATAAAGTTGCCTGTCTCTCTGTGTTAGCCCTGCGACAGACTGGCGACCTGTCCAGGCTACCACACTTCTCACCCCATGACAGCTGGGATAGGCTCCAGCCCCTCTGCGACCCCTCACAGGACAAGCGGTTACAGAAAATGGATGAATGAATGAATGTCAACACAGACAGAGTATTTTTAACAGTAATAAAGGATCTGGATACTTCTTTTCCTTCTGCCTACACTGTGTTAATACAACTGTATGTTACTTTAACGGTAGTTTAGATCACAGAGATTAAGATAAGACTCCCAGCACTCTTTCCTCTGGAACATACAAAAGTCAGCTTAGCTTTTGCGTCACGCTCTGCAAGGACACTTTTAGGCACTCCTACTACCACTGGCAGTAATTAGAAATTAAATTAGCACCCCACTTGTTCTGTTTGTGATGCACAATTTCATATAAATGAGGCACGTCCTGATTGGAACTGGAGACTAATGAGTGTCTTGCATACTGAACTGACACGGTTTCAAATGCTCAGTAATGACACACTGCAGGCAGCTCAAATTAAACCCACCAAAATCCCTGCAAACTAACCCAGATTCTGCACTTCCTCTGACCCCTCATCAACCCCTGTTTACAAACTATTTATAGCATACACACACACACATATCCACACTGAATGTGAAGCTTTAAGAGGGGAAATCGGGCATCTAGCCTGCACTGACAGAAAACAACAGCAGCAACACTGCAGTCAGTCACATCTTACCTGCGGTCAGACCTCAGAGACCAGCAGCCAGAGATTCTGGCTCCTGCACAGTCCAGCAGAGTCAAATCTGCTTCAGACAACAACCTGCTACCCTCCAGCTCGCCTGTCACCGTGGCAACCTCCCCAAAACAACAGCGACTTTGCCTCAACACGGACCGAGGTTGTCAACCTGTGTGATTTTCTACTCTGCTGTCACTTCGTCCGGCTACGCATCAGTATCTGTGGAGCATAATCATCTCTCCACGCCGCTGCCCATGTGTCCTCCTTCCTCTGTGTGTGTGAGAGGCAGACACTAAGAGGATCACTGGGACACTGACAGCAAAGAGCTGCTTGGCTGGTATTAATAGATGCACCTGTAAACAAAAAGAGGACGGGACGGACGTCTCCTTTTGATCCTTCCTCTCAGTTCACTGACCTGATCCACAGAAACACTACAGAGCCAGAGGGATGACATGTTTCACGTTGGCACAAGTGAGACACATCATCTGAGACATCAGAGGAAAAAAAACACTGTCACTGTCCACTCAATGGTCTGACCAAAACTAAGAGTTTATCAGTTTCTAGTGACATAAAACCAAAAGTAGAAACTAGAAGACCTCATATGTATAAAACTACGTTTGAGCCTGTAAACTTTAAAATCAGGATAAACTTCTACAGTTATTTTCATATTTATTTTTGCATGAATAATTGCAGAACATGTAAATATATTTCTCTAAAAGTTCTTTGGTCAACAGTTATGTTGTTGTTATGACCTTTATGACCTTGTGTTTCAGTTGACATTATTGAGCCATTTATCAATCTGCTAACCTAGAGCTTTTTTGGATTTAACGCCCACATCTGATATATTTCCTATATTTGTCTTCTAATGGCTTCACAGTGTGTGCAACATTCAACACACTCTATCATTAGACTCATAAGGAAAACCTTTAAATAGTGACAGTTAATTTGTTTCAGCATGTGAGCAAAGAAAAAATAACAATAGAAACAAAGACAATATCAGGTTTGCGCTAGCTGTAACTCACAAATATATAACTCTGTAAACTAACTCTGATACATGATTTTCGTTCAACTTTTACAGTAATAAGCACTGGCATCCTTTAAATAAGTAAAAGTAGCAACACCTCATCATGAGAGTACAGTTCAGTAGTGATTAGCAGCATGGTCAATAACCCTTAATTACTCATGATGTGAAATGGCTGCATTGCGCCAAGTGTGATGTATTACATAAGCTGCATTTCAATGTTATGGAGCTGATTCTAATACACTAATGGGAAAATTGATCATCGTATTTTCTGAAGTGAGTTCACATGTTAAATCTGAAAAGTAACTGTAGCTGTAATAGCTGAAATAGGAGTTAAGCTTTCAGCCCAGTGGAGCAGCAGGTAGCGTAAAACATCCCTTAGTGTTTAAACAGTGGAATTTAATTAATTATTTACTCAGGTACAGTTTTGAGGCACATGCACTTGAGTATTTACATTTGATGCTACTTCTTAACCACAGTTTTAAAATAAAAGTTTTTATCTGACTGTTTCCTCATAGGGATTTCCTTCAGATTTAATTATTGTTCTTCAAAACATACTTGCATGTTAATATGACTAATAACATGAGAAATAACATGAATGCATCTATAATAGAAATCTAATTATATAAAAAAAAAAATCTAAAAGATTTTTGGAGTTATTGAGTATAGTTTTTATAGCACAGTGTTGGTACTTTCACTTACAGTAGGTTACTTAAATTCCTCTACCTCAACAATACCTTTGTAAATGTTCTTACTCTGCTTATAATTGCTGCAACATAAAGCTGCATAAAGCCAGGTTAAAAGGGTGAAACAAAAATATTTCCTAACGTTTTTAAGGTTACTCTTCAAAAATAATCTACTGAATATTATAGAAAGGTCAGAAAAGGAAAGGAAAACTATCCTGGTGGTCACCGTGAACGCAATCCGAGTCACACAGACTAAATAAACCTGTAGGTTTATTAAAGGTGTAATTCAGAGATTTCTATATTTGTGTCCGTGAGTCAACATGAAGCCCACCTACTTCTGAAAAGCTCCGTGTTTCACATTTGAACCACCTACATCCACCATTGTCCTGGATTTTATATTTAATGTATACACACCAACAGAAAAAGGTTATAGTTTGATAGTATTGACATGTTTATAGATATTTTTCCTGTTTTGAGGAGGAAAAGGAGGAGAGGGGGAGTCAGTGTGGTTAGCGTTACGTTACAGAATCATGACGCTGCTGCGGCTTATATTAAGATAAAAATAAAAATAAAACACATGAGTAATTTCGAGGTAGAGAATTAAATAAAATACTGATATTGTTATGTACCTGTCCGAGCGGGACGACATTATGTTCCCGCACTCCGGTTCCATTGCTCTGCGACCTCGGAGCCGGCATCGGCTGGTTAAAACCATGGATGGATCCCTTCTTAACAGAGAGGAGGGATTGTGGGTAATGGAGTTTATCATCACGTGCTACGCCACAGTAAAGATTAATGCACACAATGCAGATCTTCCGATAATATTTACTAGATTTTTTTTTAATTATTTATTTATTTATGAATGATTTTTTTTTTTTTTACATTAAAAAAGTTTCATACAGAGATGGCGAGACAGAGAGGAAAAATAATCACAGAACAGAGAAATAAATGACAAAACAGATTGTCACGATGCTTTTATCATCACAGTTCACAGTCAGTCTGTTAAGATGATGTCTGTTTATCGTGCTGACAGAGAATGAAAAGCTGCCAACTTCCAGTTGACAACAATACTCTACATATCTGCTGCTGGATGGATTTGTCCCACAGATCTGATTCACATTTCAGTTTTTATGATTTTATATCCCATGACTCCAGTGTCCACTTCTTCCAGCTACGATATCTTTCCAAAGGAACCTGCAAAATACAGAAAGATTAGCACCTTTCAGCAGTTCTTCTAAAGCTAAATTTTGGGATTTTGGGAAGTGTACTTCCTAGTTTTCAGGCAGAGAGTTTTACTTGAGGATCTATACCACTTGATGTGAGGCTACAACTAGCTGTTCGTTAGCTTAGCTTAGCATAAAGTCTAAAAACATATAGAAACAGCTAGCCTTGCTCGGCCCTGAAGAAACTGAATTAACCCAACAGTGAGTCAAGATGTTATATTTAGTGTTTTAGTCTGTATAAAAAACAAATTTTAATTTGCTTGTTAATAAACGGAGTATGGGTCAGAACATTTCTTGGCTCCGAGCAGTTGCCAGGCAACTAGTGGAGACTCCAGGAAGTTACTGGTTCGTGTCAAGAGATGGTCACAAACACTACAATTAAACAGAAAACGATTTACAATTCAGTTTTTAAAAACTTTATAAACATTTTTTTTAAGAAGGGCCTCAGGATGAGGAGGCAGAACTGTTATAGTTTTTATTATTTGTTTTATTGACTTTCATTTGTTCTACTAATCATGTACTGCTAAGGTGAGCCAGAAGAGTGTTAGAGAGCTGACTGTTGGATTGATTGGTTTTAGGATTTCAGATGTCTGGTCTCTGTAGTGTCATGATATCTGTTGTGTGCAACCAGGAGAACAAGTGATAAATTATCTTTCAGTTGTCTTTGTTCGATTTTCCCTTTCTCAATGTCTAAGAGTCAATAAGNAAAAAAAACGACACTTAACCGATATTTAAGACAACATATTGGGAAAAAAAACCCTGAAATTGATGTCATTAGGTTTTGTTAATTACCAGGGATGCAGTAAACCACATCCTGACACTTGCACATCTTCAATAGGGTACAACAATAATATGTATCCAGTTAAAGTGGAACTCAAATAAAAAACGAAATCTCAGCTTCAAAACTGAACAACAGTGTGTATGTAATGAGCTTTAAAGATGTAAACCGAATTTGTTACCCTGTTTACAGTCTTGATGCAAAGCTAACAAGCTTCATATTTATCCAGCAAATACGGGAGTGGTCTTGTCTGAGTCTGACAGCCAGAGAGTCAAAAATGTGAATGTGAAAAATGTCCAACTATTTCTTCAAAGCCAAGGTTTGAGAATAAAATAAAAAATTTATAATAAAAATACACACCCTCACCTCTGCTGAGCAGCTGCAGGTTACGTCCCTCCTCCTGCACCTGCAGCTGCAGCACCTGTTGCAGCAGCTCCTGTCGAAGCGTCTCTTGCACTAAACCCATCCTCTCCAGCTTCTCCCCATTCAGACGCAGCAATGCACGTCCTGTAAGAGAGGCGTGGGAAAACTGACTTCAGATTTGAATCTAAATCCCAGTGACACCATACATCTACTTATTATCTTAGCATTGTGACCTGTGATGGCGTGGTGGGAGAACACCTCCACGTAGGTCAGGTAGTTGTGTGGACAATGCTTCTTCAGCCATTTACAAACGTCTTGCTGTGACCAGAGCACGACGGGGCGGATCAGGCTGGGCTGTGTGGGGCTTGTGTGGTATATGCCAAAACTGTCACTGGAGCGGTACTGTAGACAAACAGACAGGAAGACATACAGATAAGTACAGAGAACATTAAAGGAACAGA
>JASGAT010363765.1:0-14087 GCA_030220025.1 Chelon auratus
TGTAAAAACTGTTCTTCTTCTTCTTCAGACTGATTCACATTAACCGTTCTCAATATAAATTACCTGCAGTGCCAAAGTCATGCACAAGCAGTTTTACTCCTACTGCAAATATTTAACTACATTTACTGTTGGGACCCAAACCGGCCACAGCAGCACCTTCTAAAACCCTAATCGCACCGGGATTAGATTTACCTGGGGACGTCATGTGATTCAGAAACAATGCCCCCCTTATGTCTGTGTTTTATTTGGTGCATTCACACATAATAATCAAACAGTGTTTTACTCTAATTTACTATGTCTCTGCTGCATGTCAGAGGACATTTTACACTTTTTTTTACATCTTTTTGCAAACCCTAACCCTCGACTTTGCACCCTAACTTCTGTCCAAACTTTGATTTACAGCACATCCTTCATAATTCTTAAGTGACAAGACGCAGAAACAAACAAAAGGGACCTCTGAGTGGCGAGAAATAGGGTAGCCAATTTGCAGTGTCATTTTTACTTTGCAAATTACAGACATTACATATTTGCACAGGATTAAGATCACAGGCGACCTCCTCAATTATTACAAATTACCAGAGGTCCCAGATAAAACTAGTCCCGTGCGAACAGGGCTTAAGCCATTTTTATGATAGCAGCCTGGGCCAGTCTCTTCCTGCAAGTCTCACCTCGGCTCCCGGTTCTTCCTCACGAGCGTGACAAATGTGTCTATCTCAGCAGCAGTGATGTGTTTCTCCAGCAGCTTCCGGTTATTGTGAAGCAGAGCCGTTATCGTGTCTTCTGCCAGCACATCATATCCTATCTGCTTCTGCATGAAGCGGAACTGTTTGGCTATGTACTCCTGTGAAAAGATAAACACAGGTTATGATTAAAGCAGAGAAGAAGCAACAGAAGAATCTGGAGCAGTGTGTCGTGGAGTGAAACCTACCTGGTTCTTCCTGTAGTCCTGCTGGGAGTGGCGGAGAACTCTGTAGCAAAGCCTGCAAATGTGTCTGAAAGGCGCGTGGCGCTGGTCTCCGAGCTCCTCCAGTCGCAGCATGGGGCCGTCACCGCTGTCTGTGAACGGGGCTTGGAGGAGTTTGAAAATCTGCAACAGGAAATTTATAAATAAACTAAAAAAAGAAGTATCTCAACAGAAATGTTGAACCTGAGTCTGAAATCGTACCTGCTTAAGGATATTCTGCTCTCTCATGAGTTTCTGTCTCTCTCTGTTGGGCTTGTTAACCATGATCTCCAAAACATCCTGCCCACTGTTGGGAATGTCTACCACGAAGAAAACTAGATCTTCCAGAAGCTTGGTCACAAACCTGGAGACAGTACAAGAAAAGAACACCACAGCTCAGACTGATGCCGTTACTGCTGCATGTTTTTCTGTTATTGATAAAGCCTAATAATGTGGATGACCTGTGGAGGATTTTCATGCATACCTCCTTTCATTCTGTGTAATGGTACCCTTCTCCAGCTTGCCAGCAATGGACGCCAACACTTTACTTGCATCGTTAGCGAAGTCTAAATCACGCACTTCTGCCGGCGGCACCGGCACAATGGCAAAAGCTTCCTTGTCTTCTTTCACCGCTGACGTTCCAATCTAGAAAAATCAAAATGATTTAAATACGACTGCTCAAAAGACCTCAGTCACGTTACACATGTTTACCGAGCTACTGTCTACTCACCCGTAACATAACAGGCTTCTCCTCCTCTTTGTCAATCGGGTTGTTGGTGCTGTGAACCCATGTGTTGGTGCACAGGTGCCTTAGCCGGACATAGGAGCTCCTAGAAGTAAATGAATGATAAATAAAACATCAATAAAACAAATAACAACATCCTTTTCCTTTTCAGGCGATCATTTATAGTGGCGGTCGTGTGTTGTTTTCTAAATCATTGAGGCAGGAGCCCCCCTGGTTGAGTATGGGAGGTCTTTAAACCAAAGGAATGAGGGCGCATGCGACCCAGACCACCTTCTAATGTGGTCAGAGATCAGATCTCGATGCGTCCTGGTGGTGTTGTACAAGATAATCACTAAACAACAACTAGTTCAAGTTCATAGTTCACCTTTTTTAACTATGAACTAAATTCACAGACTCCAAAATGAACAGTTCATGCTCATAGAATCTCTGACTGACCTGCCCATCCATCCCCAGCCAGTCATGTTTTTTCCACCAGGATCTGTTCTGCTTTTTTGACTAACCCTTGAGTAACAGAGGCGGCTTCTCTCTCAGCTGCACCAGCCATGCTGTATGCCGGAAATAGATTGGCCGACAGCCGTCGTAAAACTTCTTTGACCTCCATATTGAGCGAAACTCACGTCTACGCTCACAGCTCTGGAAAAACGATGCGTTCATTTCACAGTTCACAAAAATAAACAAGTTCATGCACAACACCGGACCTGGGGGTGTTCACACCTGTCTCTTACCTGATCAGATCGCTAAGATTAGATCTTAATGCAACACCTGAACAGGACCTCCAGGGCTAAATAAAACAACACCTCTTTGAAACAGAGCTACCAAAAACAGAGCACTGTGAGAAACCCAGAGATAGAAGGCCTTGTTTTTATATACGTCTACCTAGTGAGCCACAGCCGCCCCATACAGCGAGGTAGCTGCTCTGCTACGTACGAAACGCTGACCCAGAATCAGGTCGTCTGCAAGCGATTTAGCACCAGGTTCTCCACAAATATGTACTGTGAGATGGGAGAGGGGTGGCCATTGACCGGCCGCACCCTGGCCCCGTCACGAACATCTCTCCTACACTGGCACAGCTAAACGAGACCAACTGAAGACCCACGGCATCGTTACGTCCAGGAGAGATTCAGACGGTAGCGTCGCACCACTGGCTCCTCAGCCAAGCACATACACAGATAACATTTAAAGCATATAGTATTGCAATGAAGGTGCATGAAGTAAATGATAAATCACTGTGAACTGTATCACTGTATATTCTGTCGCTGCTGCTCAGAAGCAACAAGTGAGAGAGAGGTTTGTAAACAAGGTGCCTGTGGAGGTAACAGACTGCTTACAGCGGCTTACTGAGCCAAGTGTGTGTGACACGATTAGCCAGTATTGACCCATACAGCATCATCTCCTCCCCATTAATCACTAAACCTCCACACATAGTAAAGTCTGAGCCAGCCACGTCCTTCATTCTCAAAGCAGCTCGCTCCACGTGTGCGCGGGGGAGTAAGCTGGTGTGTATTCTGTCAGGCCTTCAGCACAGACAGCAGACAGTAGCCATATTTTTGGCAGGCGTTACGTAACCGACTACTGAAGCTAACAGGCTTACCTTTGTGTACCGATCCCCTGTCCCCCTCCCCACCACCACCACACACACACAAGCCCAGGCATTAATTAGTCACCTGGCTAAAGTTTGAGGGGGTTATTTCAGGTTGGTGTGGGAGGCGCAAGCCACGGTCGACGGCAACATGCAGACACACACCAGACGCTCTGATGCGAGTTGGAGAGGATCTGTTCTTATCTGATGTGGTGTGACAACGACGACTCAACTACGGTAACTCTAGAACCACACATGCTCCATCACACGATACTGAGAATTAAGGAACAAGACACAGGGGCACGGGGCAGTCGCCAGATCAGGAAAATGACACTGTTATTTGGGCATGCATACAGGATGTTTACACATAAGGATGGTGCATGACATTTTGAAACTGAAAGGTTTTCCCCTCTTGTTCCCACTTTCCATGCTGGATCGGTTTCCTGCTTGATGCCGGAGCGGGACTTTCCTTGCTCTCCTTGGCAACAGCGATTTGAAAGTGAGCAACAGACGCATAAAATAGAAAACCCCATAAAATATGACCCCACCCTGAACTGACAATGCATTTTCCTCTACTCTGTGATTCAGCCACAAACAGGAGACTAGGCAACGGTCCATGTTTTGAGTAGTCGAGTCAAAATGCGACTATAAAGCAACAGGTGGTCACAAGACGCAGCAGACATAACAAAACTGGCCCTTGTCCATAGTTGCAACACCAAACGCAGTCACGACCTCTGAAACTCCCTTTTCTACGGATGTTCCAAATTCCCCCTTCCACACCACAAATGACTCAAAAGTTTATTGCAGTCACCGTTTGAATTGTTGTGGTTGTGACATCATTGTGGTCTTGTGTTGAAATGTTTGTCATTCAACATATTTTTACAACATTTTACAAGTGTTCCACTGAAGGCCAAGACAAGTTTCCAGCTGAGGGGTATTTGACGTCACTTCTGACATCATCTGTCTGTGATATATTTTAACCACCTCTTAGACGTAGTGGGCAGCCAGGGACAGATAAAGTTTTCTGCATCTGACTTTTTTGTGCCGTTATAGGTATGTTTCCTTTTATGGCATCTGAATGCTGTATGGATTATAATTAATTCAGGAGCTCCTGAGACAGTATTGCAGTATTGAGGTTGTGTTTACGCGTCATACCTGGGCACCATGGAGTCTCCTCCTCTCAGAGTGGTGGGGTCCAGCTCAAAGATGGAGGATATATCCATACCATCAGGAACAGGCACCAGAGTGTACATGATTTTCTCCTGTGGAGCCCGAAGGCGCCCTCGTAAAGCCTCATTGTCTGCATCCAGCTAGAGGAGGAAATAAAGTGGGAGTGAGAGGGAGAAGAGAGAGAAAAAAGAAATGATGAATGGGAATCAAACCACAGATAAACACTAACAACTGTCACCCGTCATGAGGCAGAGGTGTAGGTAGATTCTGACTTTTTACCTACATGTCACCACAGCAGCTGATTTCACAACTTTAGAGTTTAGAGTTTAGATCTGATAAAGTTTAGTTTAGATCTGATAAATCAGCAGCAGCAGAGATCACTACAGACCGCTGGGTCTCGTTGGAGCGATGTTGTGATTACACGTCTACACACAACATCCCTGATAACAACACTGCCACCTAATGACGCTCTCCTCTGAGACTTGCATCAGCTGAAATGACGGCATGGTGACACCATGTGGTAAACCAGTGCTACTAAAAATGAAGGCACATGTTAAATACACTGATCAGCCAGTACATTATGACCACTGACAGGAGAAGTAAATAACTTTCACCATCTTGTGACAGTTCAACGTTCTTCTGGGAAACTTCTGGACCTGGCATTCATTGGTGTGGATGTTACTTAGACATGTAGCACCCACCTAGACCAGACCAGGCACCCCCACCCCATAGCAATGACACTCCTTGATGTCAGCAGCCATCCCCAGCAGGATGCAGCCTGACAAGTAACAACATCCTGTTGCCAGACACCACAGGACACCATGTCCATTCTCTGATGAGTCACCACAAGGGAGACCTACACTATACTAGGTCATAATGTTATGCCTGATCCGTGTAGATAAAGAAAAACATTAGGTGATCATTATGTGTGCAGATGGAGAAACTGGACACAAAGCAGCAACAAGAACTGCCTTATCTGCTTTACCCAAGACGTGACAACAACATGTTTTTTAAGCTGCAGCCAAGTAAAGAGTTTATGACAGTACCTGGAAATTAAAAGGAGTAAAGTCCACCACCTGGAGCAGGAAGCAAAGATCCAGCATAGATTTTAACAGATTAGATCAAACAGGTTGGGCAGCCAGCATTGACGTTGCAAAGCCCTCACAGGTTTAGGCCTACTTACTGAAGACCGCTGTTCAGCACTCTCCTCCTCAAAGTCTGGATTCACCTGGAAGTCACACAACAAACGTCCACCTCAGCATCATTCATGTCATAATGTGGGCCCTGCTCTGTGCATACAACGTCATACTACACCAACCAGCAATGTTACAGGCATTTAACCTACAGAGCAGCAGTGTAAGATACAAATGAAAGCCCTTGAATGGTCGTATATACATGCATCATTTTTAACCATCAGACACATATTTATCACCTTTTTCTTGTGCAACTGAGCTACTGTGACCAAGCAATCTCCCTTGTGGACAAATAGAGTCCAAGTCATAGATAAAGGTGTATTACAGTGTGAGTAAAGAAGGTAAAGATGCTGACACACACCTCACCCATCTCAGCAGCCAAATAGCACCCGGTGGCCAAATGTTTGAACCTGAACAGGCTGTTCCAGTAGCCTGCACCTCCCCTGCATGGGTCATGGTGGACCACCTGGTAATGACAAAACCACATGACTGAAATTACTCTAAACCTGCAAGACACAAATAAGTGCTTTCATTTATTTTCCACCGAAGCAACTGAAAGGATATCGTGTTCCCGCTCCTCTGTGTTTGGAGCAGAAAGCGTTTTGAGACATTTAGTTGACTAGTTTTTAAAGACAAGACAAAAAAAAAATAATAATAAATTCGGTTTTTATATCTTGTACTAACCTCCACTTCCCACAGTGCTTTGCTGCTTGTGGCAGAAGTGGCTGACTGCCGGCCTGTAGTTCTGAGAAATACGTGTTGTTTCTTCCTGTGGTCGTCACAGGTGAGAAACTTCTCCTGCTCTGCATGGAACAACCGCACCACGTCACCCTGTAATGACATACAAATACACGCGTGGGGCATGCACGAACCATGTTAAAGCAGCAAATAGTTCAGTTTCAACCATGTTTACTGTGTTCTGCTGTGATGTGCTGTGATTTGTAGCCAGATAATAAAGCTGTTGCACGTAAACGTGTGTGAAAACTGACTAGTGATGTGAAATGTGAGGGTACCTACCCCTTTGAGTATCGTCTCCTTGTTGTCGCTCCACTTCATGAACAGAACAACTTTCCAGCTTGTGTTGCAATTCACTGAGTTAACCTAAGAGACAAAAGAAGTGTGTGAACACTGTTAAAGGACATGTGCTCTCATCTAGAATTCCTTCTGTCCTTTATGTGATATACAGCCTTGTGAGACGGCAGGCGCAGCGTACCTCGTTGCATCCTGGGTTGTCAACGAGTTGGTGGCTGCTGGCATGCAGAGGCTGTCCCGCATTCACAGGGTTAAGTACTACCTTGTCTCCGATCACCACCTGCAGGAGCAACATCAACACAGCACAGAAAAACACTCAAATGAGAGTCAAATCAGTGTAATTGTTTTTAATTATTAACATATTTGAGTAGGGAATCATCAGTTAATTAGAAATTACCCTTTTTCTTTTCCTAAAAGGAATACCCATTGGTGTGCTTGCCTCCAGATGAACACTAGGTGGAGCTGTAGGTCATATTATGTGTGAAATAACCGGCCCAGCCAGAATCATTAAACCGTAGCTCTGCTCAATCACCATAAAGGAATGTGAGCAGGCGGCAACCAAGAGTAAAAATAATAAAAAAGACTTTTGCTCAGTAGCTTTTTTTGCATTTGCTTAAATCACAGGTGAGATCCACAGTATGTTGTAAGGACCAGCCTGCACATCTCTTACTGCTCAGGACTGATTTTATAAAACCTAGTCCAGCTGACTAAAGTAGTGGAAATCTGTACCTCTGAGCAAAACCTTCATGTCCTCACAGAATCATCACACAGGTTGTCATTGCTCCTGACCGTGACGCTGTGTCAGAGCTTGCTGACTCAGCTCTGCACTGGAGCTACCCTCGCGTGTCCCCACAAAATGCAGAGGGCAGAATTCCCCAGAGGGATTAATAAAGTGCAACCTAATTAGGCAAATTAATTCAACTCTCTTCCACCAGGTATTAGTACAAACTGCAGCCCCAGCAGGAGAGGTTATGTGCATGTGATGTGTCCCACTCTACAGCACATATGTACCACAATGTTGCTGAAGTCACAGTGGACAAAAGCAGGACGATCTACATCTTCCTGCCATTTACATTACCAACAAAGCAACCAAGCCAAGGACAGTGTGTCACACTAGCGGCAGTCACATGTAGACGTCAGCCTCAGCCATCATCCTCCAACTCGAGCAGAAAATAGGTATTAAATAACTCTAAAATTATATTTTCATTGTAAGTAGTGTTATTATTTATTGATCTGTTTAATAAGCACACATTTTGCTGCAGCTAATATGGTCTCCATCTGGATTTCTTCTTCATTATCTTTGCAGCTCGGCTCGTAAAATGCATCACATTACCGGCACACAATGGGGGCCTTTCATAAATACACTATGTTGCCAAAACTATTCACTCACCCATCCAAATATTTGAATTCAGGTGTTCCAATCACTTCCACAGCCACAGGTGTATAAAATCAAACACCTAGGCTGCAGACTGCTTCTACAAACATTTGCGTATGAATGGGTTGCTCTCAGGAGCTCAGTGAATTCCAGCGTGGTACTGTGATAGGATGTGCAACAAGTGCAGTCGTGACATTTCCTCGCTACTAAATATTCCACAGTCAACTGTCAGTGGTATTATAACAAAGTGGAAGCGATTGGGAACAACAGCAACTCAGCCACGTAAAGTGACAGAGCGGGGTCAGTGGATGCTGAGGGTCATGGTGCACAGAGGTCACCAACTTTCTGCAGAGTCAATCCCTACAGACCTCCAAACTTCATGTGGCCTTCAGATTAGCTCAAGAACAGTAGAGAGCTTCATGGAATGGGTTTCCATGGCCGAGCAGCTGTATCCATGCCATACATCACCAAGTGCAATGAATAAAGACTTGGATAAGCAAGTTTGGTGTGGAAGAACTTGACTGGCCTGCACAGAGTCCTGACCTCACAAATGCGTTTCTGGAAGAATGGTCTAAAATTCCCATAAACACATTCCCAAACCTTGTGGAAAGCCTTTCCAGAGGAGTTGAAGCTATTATAGCTGCAAAGGGTGGGTGGGCCAACCTTATATTAAACCCTATGGAAGTTCATATACGTGTAAAGGCAGTTGAGCAAATTCTTTTGGCAATATAGTGTATAATCTAATAAATTCATCCAGTCTTTATATGTATATAGAACTACAATTGCATCTTATCCTTCTGATAATTAGGATAATTAACTTCAGTCCCACACCCTGCTCTACCCACACTATCTCCCAGGGATCTCAGCTTGTAGAAAGGCTGGATGTAGAACCAGGACCCCTCGTTTCCTGCCGAGTCCAGAGTCACTCTCATGGCGTTCTTCTCCAGCAGCGCAGGTAGACGCTTGTTCACCGTCAGATATTTATTGCTTTTCAAGTGCAGCAGCTGTTGGCAAGACAGCAAAAACAGTTATAAGTCATGGTTAAGATCCACACAGCTACACAAGACATACGGAAAGACTGGCGCAGCAGGTTTCCCCGACCTAACCTAACTGATCCTTAAATATACGTTTAAAAATGAGTTCCTGTGTCAAAGCATGAACCAATTAGTGCTCAAGTTTCTTCAGGAATAACCTCTCATCACAACTAGGACACAGTGCACTCTGCATACAGTCTCCCTTGTGCATGTCATAGAACAGGAATGCATTACTATTCTTGGTTTTGAATGATCTCATACCTACAGTAGGTGCAACACATTCCTGTAGAAGGAGGCGCGATAAGACTTTGCAACGGACGACTTTATAGCACATCTTTGCGTTGAAGCAATTATTTAAAACTTCTCTCTGATTAAAACACACGGCGTCATGCATGGCGCTAAATGAGTGTCTATTATGTAAGGGACCTTATCTCAACGGCCCCGGGACGCACCTGAATGACATTTCCATACTGGATGACTGTTCCCAGCAGCTTGCGGTTTTCAGACTCATTCTGCTTCTTCTCAAGGTCAGCAGCATGCTAATGCACACAGCAGGGGACAGAGGCGCTCAAGGAAACACACAACACAACACAGCAAATCTCACACACAACGCTGAAATAATGATGCGAGGAGTCTTACGTGAAGTTTAGTGAGGAGGACGGTGTCCGTGGTGCTGTTGCCTCCGGGTTTTGCCGCCTTCCAGAACTGTTTCTGGGCCGAGTATCTGTTCATGGGACACAGTTTGAAAAGGCAGTCTACGGGAGAAACAAGAAGAGAGTCGGGATCAGTACTAGTCTCCTCAGACGCCTGGGTACCCAACATCAACGAAGAGATTAGTGTCTCTGAAGGACAAAGCAAATACGTGCACTGGTGAATTGAATGTGATGCACAACATGTTAACAGCTTTGCACACACAACATTATCAGAAACAGTTAACAGCTACTGATAAAACACATGACCACATATGTCTGTATCGGTCAGAAAACACACTGCGGACTCTTGGGATCGCTTTCAAGTATTTCACCGTCTCCACACTTGGTGCAGGATCCGCCTCTGAGGATTTAGCAAACGAGTTGTGCAAGATTTGCAGTAAGTCTTGAGGTATGGACACACCAAGCAGACATCCAAGAACTATAGTCTGCGAAGGCCGACTGTGATGTTGCCCAAACTAGTCTGTGTCAACCTCAAAGAATTGCACTTGCTAACACGTATGTATGTATGTCCTGAGCCTGCGTGAAAGGAGGTGACTCTTTACACCAGCAGGTGGCGGTAGTTTGTGTTCATCAAACAATAAAGGGAAACAGGAATAACAGAGCTGATATCTCCTGGATCACGCCAACCAGGTCTATAGGTCTTAGATTCTACATGATCATGTCGCTGTGGGCAAATTTGTGTTTGTGAATCTTTAGGTCAAAGAGCTCAAAGAGGCTTTTCTTGTCCTTTCAACCAGCAGGTACAGTCGATAGTGAGATGAGAAGACGTTCCTCCAGGACCAGGGAGCTACATGAGGACACAGGACTGAGTACAATACAAGGGACTGAGCTTAGATGAAAATGAGAAAACAAGAAGTGACTTCTGTGTTCCTTTAAACCATACGTGTCAAACATAAGGCCCAGGGGCCAAAACCGGCCCGCCAGAGGGTCTAATCTGGCCCTCGGGATGAATTTGCAAAATGCAAAAATCACACTGAAGACATTAACTGCAATTTTTCCAATAAAGGTAATTGCTATTCCAAGAGAAACATTTGGTGTTGTCGTTATTCATAGGTAAATACGCTATTGTGTTATTGGCCCGGCCCCTTTGACATCATATTGGGTTGTATGGGGCCCCTGAACTAAAATGAGTTTGACACCCCTGCTCTAGATGCTAGGAATGCGCCATAATTGTACTTATTTTTCTTAAGACATTTCAGATTGCTCATAAAATGTTTTGTAAAATAATTGCTGATTTTCATAGTGTACTTGTTTTTTTACATGTTATTTTGCTATTATGCTACTGGTCCAGCCCCCTAGAGATCAGATGAGCCGTATGTGGCCCCTGAACTAAAATGAGTTTGACATCCCTGCTTTAGAACCAACCAGAGAGAGCAGCTTCAGACAGGGAGGCCAGACTAGTGTCAACGATGAGGAACACACCAAAACTATGGTCAAAGAGAGTCACTGACACCCCGACCGCTAAAAAGCTGACCCTGACACACCAAGCAGACGCAGAAGGATGAACGTTGGTTAGCAGATCAGCCCATCCTCACAACAGCTGTCCACATAATGTCTTCACACCCAGCTGTATGTTTGCTCATTCAGATGCACCGTCCTTAAAACCCGTCTCTTCTCCTTTTCCTCTGACGCCCTGTAAGATGTGAACTTCATTTTGTTTTATTGTTTTTATTGTATGGCTGCTGTTGTCTTTTTACTCCTGTTTTTATTTATTTTTTATTTATTTCTTCTGTGCAGCTCTTTGCTGGTTTTTAAAGTTAAAGTTTTATGAATAAAGCTGAACTGGATTGGATCCGCAGTCTTCATGCCAAACCTTGATCTCACACATGCATACTTCACACAACAAAGAGTCTACTATTCAGTAAAACCCGTTTATTATTTTGGTCCTTTACACTCTGCAGTTTTAAAGTTGAAGACAGTTGTTGTAGGCGTTTGGAAACAGTAAGAAATCTCATCTCATCTGAGCTTCGTATATATGATAACATAACAGTTACAGTATATGTACTGGTGCAGAAGACACGATGAGTTATAACTGTTATAAGAAATAAAATAAAAGCCCCTCTGACAGCCTCTGTCAGAAATGCGGTCAATGCTCGAGTGCCAAGGGATTAACCATCATGAGGAAGGAGGACGGGAAGAGAAGAGGCCAAGGACCAACTGGAAAATGGGGCACTGGGGGAACATCTGCCCAACGGGGAAAAGAAAGAAAATAAACCAGGAAGAATATGAATTCAGCAGGCAGAGAGGCGACACAAAGCTAGAGAAGAAAGGAGGTCAATTTACGTATTTACTACGTGATGGTTTGTAACGGCTCGCACAATTAAACCAGGAGCAAAATAAAAACTAAAGTTGAGACTTTGAGACTTACGCACACTTACGCACTCTTCTGTCACTAAAGTGTACTGTAGTCATTATAGCGCACGCGTTGCACATTCAGCTACTTAACTGTGAAGTAGATTGGATTGAGATAAGTTTGTTGATTTACTGTAGCCCTTTAAATATTTGTTAATCTCTTGAGATGCTATCATAACGTGTGACTGTCCAAATACATATTTATCTGTAAATCTTGACTACTGTGGCTTCAAACGTTTACAGTATGGAAAAGAGTGGTTGTGATATGAATACTTCTGCCTGTTTACAGTACACCGGGGTGGTCAGTGGGACCCAGACAGGGTTTCTAAATCTAAACCCACCAAGATCCGTCTGTGCTGCACGTTTCAGCTCATGCTGGACACCTTAATGCAGAACATTTTCACTGCTTTGTGTGTAAAGGGTAAGAGTAACTCATTCATAACAAGGTATTTGTGCAATCAACCTATAGGCAAACACACATTTCATTTCCTTTCAAGTGCAAATTAGAGAGAAAGAAGTGAGGGCAACATGCAACTCCCTGCAACACAGTCTTGGTGGCATTAAACTAAACATAACTTCACAATATGTTCTCAAACTACAGTGTTCTCCAAAATACAAGAAACCTGAAACACACGGTGCCGTTTGCAGTAGTGAATAACATATGTGGTCATGCAGCGACTACAAGCTCGACGCCTGCAGTGCTGACACTGCAGTGTATGCTGTTAAAGCCACATCTTTGAATGTCATTTGAATAGGCCAGTTAGAAACAGACGAGAGAAGTCACTCATATCCTCAGCTGGAAAAGGCCGGGCCTTGTTTAAATCCATAAAACGCAGATACCCATCTGCCATTTACACAATCTGCAGAGCTCTCCCTGCGCAGGAGGACGGCACCTCTTGAACCACGGGATTAGAAGCAAACAGTGATAACTTAACATTTAGATCGGACACATAAGGCGTTCATTGGCAACCTTTCTGTAACCTGACAGCTGTGACAGGATGGAGGACGCCTTACTTGTCGAGCTGTAATGCTGCCAATGAGCAATATGTTTTTCTGTATATCTGTAATTACCGTAATACCCAATATGAGGGAAATATGAGGACGAGCAAAATTTAATGAGGCAGACGATCCATTTAATAAGACAAAGAAATGCTTCTAATGTTAATGGAAACACGTCACTCCAGACTATTTACTGTTCAAACATCAAAATTGGATTTTGTACACACGTCCTAGTCCTGCGCCCCATGAACAGCCACCACCTGCATCTGTGAACCAACAGCTGTATAACTGCTTTATGTTGCATACGTGAACAGAGCACACACTGACGAGGAACTGACTCCAGGAAACAACGATACTGGACTGAGAACAGGCAAAACAATAACTGGGTCATTACTACTCACTTTTACCCCAACATAAATAGGACTAGAAAACTCATTCAGGGTGGGATTATCAATAAGAAATATTTGCTCAAAAGCAATGAACCCAAAGTATCCACACTGGCCCCACAGAAGCCAAGTGTCTGGTCCGGTCGTCACAATATGCTGAGCAGGAAAGTCGCCAGTTCAAATCTAACTGGACTGTTCAGTTTTGTTTTATTTACACCAGGTCACGCCAACGCCAAAGCCGACTTGTTTGGATATGCATGAATGTGTATGCTACACCAGTTTTAATGGCAGCTACTTCAGAGCATCACTGTCATTGAAAGTGAGAGTGAAAAGTCCATTTATTTTGGACCATTTGATGATAATTACGACAACAACAACAACACTAATCATTTCAATTCAAATGCTACAGAACAAATAGATGCAAAGAGAGAACAGAAACTGTGGAAAAGGCAGAACTAAACTTTAAATAATAAACAAAAATAATACAAAAATGAAAGCAAATTATACAGTTTGCCACAAAAAAGTGACAAACTGAAAATCTTGTTCTCTTAGTCTCTGTTCGTCTT
>JASGAT010363773.1:1235-19928 GCA_030220025.1 Chelon auratus
CCCCCGTTTTACACGTTTTCCTCCAGCAGCAACATAAAGGACATATCTTGTAGTGGAGATGTTTGGGTGTTTATTTTGTGGAGAGAATGAGGGCAACAATGAGACCGTAGAGACCCAAGACCTCAGCGAAGATCAAGATGAGGATCATGCCCACAAAAAGCCTCGGCTGTTGAGCTGTTCCCCTCACGCCTGCGTCGCCCACGATGCCGATCGCAAAGCCTGCTGCCAGCCCACTCAGGCCTACGCTCAGCCCAGCTCCGAGGTGGAGGAAAGCCCTGCACACACACACACACACACAGTTGCCGTTAGTATATTCATGATCACATGTTCACAAAATCTGGGTCAACAATTTATGTTGAATTGAAGATTAGAACAATGTGGATGTCAGGATGAATGGATTCTACTGAACTGTATGGAGAAACTATTCTGATGGGACTTCGTTTTACAGTTCCTAACTAGAAATATTTTAAACTGATCCAACAATGTCAGGACAGAATACGTTAGCATAGACATGTTTGTTGTTATATAAGTAGGGCTTTATGGTCTTAAACGACGGGGCTGGTGTTACATCTTTTATGGCTGAGACATAAAACGTCATAAAGTCACATGACTGCATTATGAGACAAGTTCCCTCACTAGAATGAGACACTTCAACATGTAGGACAAGAGTGAGACCACATTTGCAGACTCATGAGAAAACCACACTGATTAGTTCACAAGGATGACTCATAGTTCATAGCAGTGAACCTCTAATACAAGAGGATTTTGATTTGAACAATTTTAAGTGTTCACGTCATTTTTGTTTTTTAACAATTCTCAATTTAAATGATTCGATTAAGGAATACTTCTGATGACTACTACTCATTGTTGAATACTTCTGGGGTTTGAACTACTTGGTTGGACAAAAGCATTGTGAACACAATTTACCCAGAGTCCAAAGCGACTCTGGGTACATTTTCACAATTGTTAGATTAACTTAAAATAATAATCACATTAATGTTTAACATCAATCTTGTTGTTAAAGATTACATTCAAAATGAGCTCCCATCTAATGCTCTCTCTGGAGAGAGGAGAAGCTGCTTCTCCTTTCAGGAATGCGGCCTTGTGGGTAACCTGTGTATCTATTGCAAGAAGTGAATCTCTCCCAGTGTGTGAGAGTAGAACCAGCACAATGCTGCACATGGTATAAGAAGTTGTTCTGTTACTTTAGCCAGTGTAACATGTCTCGACAAGCAGAAGAGTTACTGAAAGGCTGTTTAATGTTGTCAGTCACAGAAGAGACATTAAAAATTCCCTGTTTATGCCGTTTAGCGTGGCGTGCTCCTTTATTCTTAACAGAAGAAGGGTAGAAACACAGAGCTAGCATATTTAGCTGCACAGACAGCAAGGTACTACTACACGGTAGGTGTTTGCAGTGCAGCTTTCATTTAGCCGTTTTTTTTTGTTTTTTTTTTTGGGCATTGAACCCTGCAACAGTGAACTTTTGTTAAGATGCTTTTGTTAGTTGATACAGTTGACTGAGCAGCCCATCTAGGACTTAAAACTAATTTAATAATGATTCCTCTGAAAACAGAATTTTGGGATCCCCTCTCAATGTTCAACCGTAAAATTTTTATAGGTTAAATAAGTCAGTTTTAAAGTATTTTTTGATCAAGTGTGTTGAATATACACATCTGTGCAATTATTGCCCAAAACACAAGGCCATATCAATGCTGCTTAGAACCGACTACATGAGGTTCTCCTCAAGTTATCTTCAATTGACAAAGTGCAAGGCATACAACACAAATATGTGAAAATGTGACTCGTCAGCTGAACTCACTTGTAAAGGGCAAGTCCTTCTGTGATTTGGTTGGCAATCAGCACCGCTACTACCAGACCGTAGATGGCTATAATACCCGCCATGACCACGGGGATGATTGACTTCATGATGAGCTCCGGCCTCATCACGGACATGGCAGCAATACCTGTACCGCTCTTAGATGTGCCATAGGCCGCTCCCAAGGCTGGAAGGAAAGATGGAGAAAATGATTAGTTAACTAAACAAGACAGCACACTGGAGTACACATACTAGTATGCTAGTTACAAGAGGCTAGCAGCCTGATGAGACAAGCCTGATTAACAAAGCAGAAGTGAAATAAGAGATGAAGCAACAACACAACACAACTGCCACGGTTTCTGTTCCCTCTGAAAACCTAACATGGCTCCACTTGGGGAATTCTCTTTGTGTTCAAAAGGAAAGAACAGGTCACGATCCTTTGTACTCATGCAGACAATGTCACTGAAAATGTGTATTTTAAGGCTATATCTCGTCTCATACTGATGTAGCTTTTGCGATGTCAGAATTAAATCACTCGTATTGAAACAAACGCCGTTAGGTTTCTGTCACTGAAAGAAGCAGAAGGCTAAAGGCAGTCTCCAGAGACTGTACCAGTACAGGATGGGTACCAGAGAGACTAGTAGTTCACACTCCTGTCACATCTGCTGTGTGCTATCTCCAGCCCACACTAGTTTCTGGCCAACATCACTGTAATATAATGGAGGAGGAGGAGAACAAAAAGCTCCATCAGCAAGTTCAGCTCCATCGGCCTGTGACACTGAGGAGAAAGCACAGTGCCACTTACGTCACACACACAACCGAGTTTGGATGCAGGAGCAGCGTAAAAGAAAAATCAACTGCTCCAAAATTAGAAACCATAATACAAACAGCATATAGAACAACAACTGCTTATAAATCAGATCGACAACAAAGAACTGAACAACTTGCAGGTGAGATGAGGGAGTATTTTGCAATATCCAACGAAGGAGTGGACTTTGTCATGCGCCAGAGATAGGCTGGTTCAACGACATTGTCAGAGGCGTGTGTAAGCATTTGTGTGTCAATGTGAGCATGTCCGTTTCCTCAATCACAGCAAAAGTAAGAGAAAGCGAAAGCTCTGATGTGACTGCGGCATCAACATCTGTGCATACGTACTTACTGTGCTTTACAGCAGCATTTAACAAATATTTATGCTTAATTTATTCTACAAGAGCTGAAGATGTTACCCCTCTTTAGAGATGTTACTTTAATGCTAAATATAACCATTGTCCTCTACTGTATTTGTTAATAGGTCACTCATGAGCGATGTCAAAATGGCTACATAACAAACCAGTATACCCTATAAAACTGAACGCTACACAGCTACCTCAAAAAAAATCTGTCCTTGCCATGTACGGTCACGATCTGATGCACATCTTGTAATGTTACTGGTGTTCAAACAAGGGCCTGGCAATGTCATTTTCTCAGCTGTTCATAGCCAACATACTGATGATGATTAAACCCGAAAAATCTCTCGAGAGATCATCTTGGGAGGCAGTCTCGTGCATACAGCCCGAGGTTGCACCGTTTTCTCATTTTCGTGTACAACAAGCCTGAAGGTAGTCCTAGTCAACTCCAAGACTAGCTGTGAGGCTTTCTGGCAAATGGATCCGGAGGCAGACGAGATGAGGGCCAATCTTCAAATGCACACATGGCAGCTAGCCACGCTGCAAAGCTACATGCACTGATTCATCATCAGAATGATGCAGTCAGCCGAGGTTAAATCACTCCTGCCCATCTACAGAGATGCGTCCGAGCAAAACTGGGCACCGTTTTTGCAAACCCAAACAAAAGCAAAGGAAAGATTTGTCTTACTTTTCATTTTGACAAATTACACCAGATGCAGCTGTTCAATATAAAAACTGATCAAAATGGCAGACTTATTACATTCTTCCCCCAGAACATACTTTACTATATCCAGGTTGCCGATACAAAATGAAGGACACGGATGGAAACACCCTTCCTCTGCCTGTTCTTTTATTCTTTCATCAATCTATCCAAAAGCACAGGTAATAAATCCCTATCAGTAATGTTATCCTTTTCCACATCGAGGTGTGACAGGTGAGGATCGATACCGAAACACTAGAATCCTTAAATACTGTCACTCCGCCCAGACGATTAATGATCTGATGTGTAGCGGAGCAGGTTCTGTAGTGGTGTGGGAGCACAACCTCTGGGTTTTAATCCTAATCCCCTGAGCTTAGGTAAAGAGCTTTTGCCCCCTTTTCTTTTTTCCTCCCTGCAGAATATTTGATATATGGGATGCCCTTGTGACGTCTTGCAACGTCAGAGCAGGAGGTGCCTCCAGCTGGGGATGATCTTGCATGCAAAATGCCCACGTAACAGACAGCAGATTGGTCCGCTCTGAATACAGGCTGAATGAGGAAGTGCATGTTTTAAGGAACCAATGTCAATATCAGTTAGTCTATGCTGGTAAACCGTTTACCCATCTTACAAAACTGCATGGTTGCTGTACTATGTGTTAAGACATTTGCGGAAATTATTACACCCCCCTACTAAAGAGTGAGAAAGATGATGTGAAACAAAGTTCAAATAACTAAAAAGCACAAATTTGTTAGCAGGCTATCCTATTAGAAATATAGATATAGATAGCAAAGAAAACTGGCACTCATTGCAGAGTGAAACCACATATATCTTAACTCACCTTCAGCACCACTATGAATATGTTTATCAATCGTGTTTTGGCACAAAGTATTCTGGCAGAGGAAAATGTTAAAATGTACTGGTTAACATAATGAAAATGGGTGGGAAAACAGAACAGCAGCAACAAAACTACCATGGGAGGAGTGCCATTATTCCCACAGATAATGACACCTTGTGAGTGTCACCTGTTCTGAGCCAGGAAGTCCTCACAACATCACCAGACCACTAAAACAATGCAACATCATCTGACACCTTAAGTCCCAATTATTTACAGCTTCTTCCGGAACAATGCATTACTGTAAATTTGCTTTCCTTTTCCCTCTCTTTACATCACAATACGTGAGACTCGGGAATGTGTGTTTTGTAACTTTCAATATGCGACAAAGATGTTCGATCCACCTCAGCGTGTTAATACTACAGTGGACTGTCATCACAAAACCATAAACTACAATTTCAAGTCAGTGACTCGACAGCACACTTCAAGCTGAAGCCTGAATCATCAAGAATCCCCGTTCATCCCAGCACCAACACATCCCTTCTTTGTACCGGCATGATCCCTCCGTACTAGCTAATTCCCCAGCTGTCACTTCTTCACCATCACAGACTAGTGTTACTGCAAGCCTCATGGGCCACCAACATGCAGCCTTTCCTATTGTTACTTATTAAACTAGATCTAGCATAAGAGGGCTGGCTTTGGCTTCAAGTTGCTTCTCATTTCCAGGTAAAGGTGACAACATTTATATAAAAAAAAAAAAAAAAAGAAAGAAAAGGTACACAGGAGATTTTGTATTTTTTGTATTCGTTTTTCTTAAACGGCAACAATATGTCATCGTTCTCTCAAACATGTACAAAGTACCTGAGGTCTGCTGAAGATGACTTCTGGGATTTAAACATTTCCTACAGATTCAGGCTTTGAATTATAACAACTAACTTGCCTCTAACTAAATATGGCTTATTACACATACATAGTTCTGCCAAAGACACTTGTTGTAACTCAAGCCCTGTGTAACACAATTAGTAGCTTGGTGATGACCCATAGAAGATGCACCAATCAAGGTAGATATTTTTGTTGGCATAAAATCTGATCAAAGAAAGTCAAATAGAAAACTTTGAAAGAATCCATAAAACTAGAGCAACCATTTATAAACCCACTGTCGGTGCCACTTCCTGCTTTGTATCCCACAAAGCTAACAAGGGTGTAAACCCTCAGATCCTTATAGATTGAATTTTTTCCCCTTTTCTTATTTTGTCACTTGACTAATTTACTAGTAATCTGTTAAAAATCAGAGTTGACGTTAACATTTCATTCGATCGGTACGTTGGCAACCCGAAGTCAGAAGTCTCATCATGTGATAATCATGTGACCTTGTATCATTCCTTTGAGCAATAAGGAAGTTAACCAGCTGATCCTGGTTTCCAATTGTCATTTAAGTAGCAAGAAAAAGCAGCTTTCAGCCAAAGCTAACTTGCATTAAATTGCCATTGATTTGACAGATGCAGTTTACGTAGAACGACGTCAATAATTAATTATTTAAGTTTATGTCGTTGGTTCATGATCTCCACTTTCAAGGACTGCACTATATAGTATACAATTTAACACATATTATTCAACACCACTAAGCCCTCCGTGCAGTAGTGTGGTATTTAATTATTATTTTTTCGTAGATAAGATGGCAATTAATCTAACCTGTCTCCTGCTACATACAGCACACTAAAAATCTGACTGGGGAACGAATGAAATGCTTTCAGATATTAGACTTAGTATTTTCAAAAATAGCATTTATTTAATCTGACGTTCCCATATCGTGGTAGGTTAGGTTCACTTCCTGTGTTGCACTTTTACTTCAGATAAAGCTCATAAATTAACCGAACGAGGCTAACGTCAATGCTAACTTATGTAGTCGTCATCGGCTAGCTAGCTAGTTCCGACTAGTCCACATTAAACAGCCACTCCAGCATGAATACTTATTAATTGTCAAACCACAACTAAATACTGTAATGAATGTTAAGAATGAACCAAAGTCACCGTATGCCCCAGGTAAAGCTAAATAAATGACAGCTCAAGATTAGCATTGAGACGTTAACGTTAGCAGCGCTAGCGAGTGGCTTTTACCAGTGAGCCTTAAGAGAAGCACTGTGGCTGATATTTTAAAGCACCTTGTTGGGAACTACGTCTATGCAAAAACAACAACAAAAAATGTTAGCAGTAGAAGAAAACATTTTAACGAATTATAAATATGAAGTGATCGTGTGATAATTACCGCTGAACACCATAGCCGCAGAGGCACCCATCACGGAGAAGAACGGAGCGTACTGTGGGTTTTGGGACGACATTCTTCCTCACACAATAACTTATAAAAATAAACTAAATATACAAAATTAATTATCGCTGGTGAGTCAAAAAAATCGCACTTCACGAAATCTGTCGAAGGCCACGGGCTAGTAATGCAGAACCGAGTACAGCAGGAACCGTCTGACCAACTAACTAGCAGTGTAAACGGTACAGTCACGACTCTTCGGATAAATACCCGGCGCAGCAGCACAAAATGGCGAAGCGGAAAATATCACCTGACTGGCCGTACGGATAAAACCTATCATTGGCTTGGTGTGGGGGGCGCAGTAAAACAGAATTTGTTAATGAAACACCATGCCACACGAAGCATTTACAAAACTAGAAATGGGGGTTTATACGCTCAATTGTTTATTCAGTGGAAAGACAATGTTTTAAAATTTAGTTTAGTTTTTTTATATTTTGTATAGATCCACCCCTGCGAGGCATCTATTTGGTGTAGTCCGCGCTGCAGGCTTTCCCTTTGATATCTACGCATTCACCCTTCAGAAGGAGGATGAAATGATGGGGATGAGCAAGAGGGTGTGGAAAAAAATATACATATATAAAAATAAATATATATTTGACCGTCTAGCCATCCATAAAAAGGGTCATGAAAAGCTTAAATTTTTTTTAAATGTCCAAACAAATTATGATATAAAACCGATTATATGCAATTTAAATGTCATGCTTCCACATTTGCCTTGTTACCTCTCCAAATACTGACATTTCTATTACTGCATAAGCCGAAACATATTTCTGCTCCTTGCACCAGGACTCCACCACGCAACAGAAGGTGGTTTACAGTCAGCTGTGACATGCAGCGATGTGGCATGTGAGAATTTGAGGCCTAGCATGCATGGTTGAGTGTGTCTGAGGTGGGGGGAGGGAATCGAGAATCCCCTTTTCACTGTATAGCTCCTGGCAAGCGAGGGAGTCATGAGAGCTGGGACCCCGATGGGTGAGATGAAAATGTCAGTGTGTGTGACTCAGAGAAGACTTGTGCAGCGCCCATGCCTTCTGCTCCTCCTGCTCCTCTTTTTCCTCTATCCATCCCTCCATCCTGCTCCCTGCATTGCCTAGTCAAGTCAGCACCACAGGACCCCTCCCCCAGCATCTCTGTAAAGCCCCGTCAGTCCTGATGCTCCATCACAGGCCTCCATCCTTTCAACCACTACTCTGCTAACGTATTGCTCTGGCTGCCAGGGCTATATTTTATGAAGCAAAATAGATTTGGTCTCTCTTTCGTTGGTGACCGACTGAACACAGTTAAACCCTTCTGTTGAGACTGGCTCATAGTCTATTGTTGTTATATTCTCAGCAGTCATTTGTAACCTGCAACATGCAAGTAATATGATCGTATCTAGGTTATCTACCCATCATTGTTTCCTATTTGTTTTGGGTGAATCCTCTTGTCGCTGAGTAGCATTAATCAACGACTCATAATGAGAAAATAAGAATACACCATGCTCTGAAGGCTGGTCTTGGTAGTACAGTTTAAGGAAGGGAAAGGGGGAACTATGAGAAATTCTCACAAGGTCATGATTTAATCAAGATACTGGCCACTGGCCACTTAAAAGCATTTTGCACCAACAGCATGCAGTGGTTCTTAAGCAAAATCCTTATTTTTTTTTTTTACCTGTTCTGGTACTGTGTACTGTATATGATCAGGCATGGATACATTTCTACATAGAGTAGCTACTTGTCAGTGGTTTGTGTAGTATGTCAATAAAGGAAGTCTCTGAGTTAAGCTACTCTCAGAATTGCTAATTTTCTCGTGTGTGTGTGTGTCCACAGCCAAAATCCAGTCATTAATTCTCCGTGGGATGAGTTTCATTTTCAAAATCAAACAGCACTGAAAACTGCCTCTCGTTTGACGTTTACCTGAAAAATTAAGAAAAATGAGTCCCTTCTCACTCCAAATAACCACATTGCAACATTCAGTCTTTGAATCAAAACATTATTTGCTGGGACCACTTAAGTCTGCCTTTTAATACCCTGTCCTTTACCCCTTGTTAACTGTGGGGAGGGGGTGGTCAAGGAGACACCCATCTCAGTGTACAGTTAAACACTTAAGCATCTTACTCCTTGAGGCTGGAAAGCATGGTTTTCAGGAGAAGCGCCAGACCAACACCCAAAGGAGAGGCTAAATATAGAAGTGTGCGATTAGCAGAGTGTGAATCCTGAATGAAGAGCGCAGCCTCGGATAGATGGAGTCTATTCCACTTACTGTAAGGAAGGAATTACTCCACCGCCTTGCCATTAATGATACTGCACTTCTCCAGATGCACCAGGCTGAAGCGGATCCACTGCAAATTAATTGACCATACATTTCTACAATGCTAAAATATACTGACATCGATTGATATGAAATGCTTTCCTACTTGCAGGTTTGATAAAACGTCAAATAGAAATATCTAAGCATATTAGTTTCCACATTCCCCAGTCACTGAATCTGTACACCCAGCTCCTGTGAGGCGGGTTCAGATGTTCTGCTGGTGTTTGACTGTGACTTCAATGAACTGCAACACAACTGACTATTAGGGCAGGAAGCCAATACAGATATATTTGTACATATATCTGAGTCATTTCTGTTAAATATTTTCCAGTCATGCTGTTAGCTGTCAGCTTCCACAGACATCCACAAGACATCCAAATAAAAATAGACAGCGTGCACGAAGAAGCAGGTCTGAGGAACTTAACAGTCAAATCGTTTTTGCAGTTTACACCCCCACCTATACTATAGAGGTTTCTAATGTCATATACACTGATCAGGCATAACATTAAAACCACTGACAGGAGAAGCAAATAACATTGACCATCTTGTGACAATACAATGTTCTGCTGGGAAACTTTTGGACCTGGGATTCATGTGGATATTACTTAGACATGTACCACTCACCTAGACAAGACCAGGTATCCCCACCCCATAGCAATGACACTCCAAACTGATCAAGTATCTGTGGAATGATCCACAAAGGTCCCTCCCCTCAACCCATAGGACCCAAAGGCCCTCACTAACAACATTCTGTTGTCAGACACCACAGGACACCCTCAGAAGACCCATGTCCATTCTCTGATGAGTCAGTTTTAGAGGCACAAGGGGAGACCTACACAAGTTGGTCATAATGTTATGCCTGATCGGCGTATTTACTCAAAGCAGTAACAGGTTTTGATTATGATGTCATCTATGACACTTACTATTTTAATATTGCAGCTTTTTGAAAGTTTTTCTTGTAAGAGTTTATATAAGAAACACACAATTTGTACTGGCACTATACATGTGCACAAGAGCCATATATATTGCTGTGTGGCTTGACATTACTTTTAAGGAAAAACGGAAAGGTCACTTTGGGCACAGACAGACTTAATGGAACTACTATGAGAAAAAGCAAAGCACAAGAACACAGGGGTTAGGGAGTTAAATTCACAGTCAGCTGACTTTAAAAAGGCATCTGGCACTTTTCTGTGACACTGAAGAATTTTAACCCTCTCTTAGCAGGAACGGAGGCGTGACAGACAGAAACAAAAGTAAGTAGTAAGGAAACAACAAAGACAAGAGCGACTACTGAAAACGTATTGCTGTATTTTCACATGTAGAATACATTTGCACTTACTCAATTGACACTGGAGCACATATTTGAACGTACAAGCAAGATGCGGTAACCCGACAACACCATATTGGACTTTTTTCTTTTTTACTATCTCCTTATTCGGAAGGACGGAAGAAACAGGAAAGTGGAAGAGAGGAGGATAAGGGTGAACAAACTGCATTTATCTTCATTACCTTTACACCAGAATCAGCTTTACCATTTACTTTAAAAGGTTTAGTTATTCACACAAATACCCATATACTATACAGGAAACTGCCACAGACTCAAAAAGAAAGCTTTGATATACAGTAAGTGCAAAATGGCAACACTCAAAATCACTATTAATATTCACACACATATACTCCATTAATTCATTTATCAGTTCTCTTACCTACAGTAATTCAAAAGTAACTTCCTGGTGCAACTTTACCACATCACATACTTTCAACATTTACCACAATATGACTTCACTCATGTTGATGTGAACCTCAGTTTATGACCTGACAAATAATTTTTATTAGGACTGCAAAGCTATCTATACACTGAATTTGGCAGATTGACATGAACCACAGAGCATGAAATACTGAACTTACATTCAGAAATTACGTTATGTTTAAGCTCAGCAGGAACACGAACATCAACATAATATACCATAACACAAGTCTGTCAATACAACAGAATAAACAGAAAACAAACAAAAGTATCACATTATCATTCAAAATATTGAAATTTGGGTAAACTGCATTAATAAATAAAAATAGTCAATCACAACTCAATTTGTAGGACGGACATTGTTCTGTTTGCATATCTGAGTTTTCCTCCTACAATATTTTAAGACTTGATTCCACACATGTGACGTTAAACGTCTGCTTTTATAGGTTTTAAATGTTAAAAATGTGTGTGCATAATATGCCTATGTGTCTGTAGTATGTGTGGATGTGCATGTGTAAACAAGTGCTATTAGCATTATGAGGCCATGGCGTCCTGGAAGCCCCACACTTCTAGCAGTGAAACCTGGAAGCTCTCTGCACACAGGGGCGGGTTGTCAAAGGTGGCACACCTGCCGGTACGCCCGTGGTTCAGCTCAGAGTCAATGTACAGAGCATTGCCTTCTCCTCCACCTGATCAGACAGAAGATTACAGAGTTACAAGTTACCAAAGACAAAAACTACGATGCACACGTTAACATGCAGTGTTAGAGGTTGTAAAAAGGCGAGAATTTAAGGTTTACATTGTTGTTTGTTTTACATGCAATCCGAAAAACTAACATTTGCAGAGTGTATGTAACTCAAAATCGTCTTTCACAAGTTGTCACAAAAAAGTTCCCAAAATGGAAACAAAAAAGAAAAAAAACAGGAACTACACCACAATAGTATCCAGTTAAAATTCACTCACCCACTATGATGGAGTCAAAGTTTCCAGCCATGAACATTGAAGTGTTCTTGGAGTTGAGGTTGAAGTGGCGGGCAGCGAGAAATGGTGACAGATCTCCAGCAGGTTTCTCTGGCTGCTCCAAGCTGTTGCTGTCTGCGTTCTGGACCTCGGAGGACGCCGTGTCCTCCTGACCCTGGGTCTTAATGGAAGAAGCTAATTCAGGGTGGCGGATCACCACCCACTCAAAGCGCTCCATCTCTGGCTTCATCTAGCAAGGAAAAACAAAAGGAGTGACTGCTACTGAAAGGCATACAGACACAATAGGGCATTACACATTAAATTGGACAGCAAAAATAGTCATATCTTATTAGTAAAAGTATTTAAAATCCCAGTAACATTATGCACAATAAAAATAGAAATATCTGTGTTTTTTGGCATAAGTAAAAGAGAGAGTTGCATATTTTTCTGTTCCTCAAGCTCAGTCGTTTTTCTCGTCATCTGCATAAGCCGCCGTTACACCCAAAACACGCTTTTAGCTGCCAGTAGTCCCTCACACGGTGCTGATTGGTTGAACCACNGTCACAAGCGCATAATGTGCGCTTGTGACAGAGCCACATAATTTAAAAGCCTGGTGGGATGGATTACAGCCTGAAACATCCTGGAGACCATTCTTGACTTGCTACATAACAAAGCCCAATATTGATACTCTCCACTCTAAGCCATGTATCATCACTGACATAACTCTGACATCCGGATAACTCAATAAATTGTTCAATGACCCTCAAACAAATTAAATTTGAACACCACGTGTTAAAAAGCATATATCTTCTACACAGTTTAACACAGATATCAACCTTGTCAGTGTAGTATCCATTCGTTTATTTCAAACTGAATATACTGAGGCACAAACCCTAAAGAGCAAAAGTCTGGACTGTATGCCAGAGTTCCTTCCTCTCTCTCTGTCTCCAGCTGACTGTCTCTTATGTGTCTCAGGTGTGGTGTCAGGTGTGGGCCTGGTCAGATACTACTGGATCAGGTTACAGGAGTTTCCGACGTTTGTGTGCTTAAGTATGAGTGTTTGAGATGAGTGTGTTTTCGGTTGTGTTGACCTAGCCAGCCGACAGCCACACATGAACACAGATAGTCCTGTAAATAATTCATAGAAGGCATTAGCAACCCAGTCTTGATTTCTATTTCTAGCTCAGGTGATGCTACCCCGTTGCCACCAGAACAATATAATGTGTAGGGGTTTTTATAGAGGAAGACGCTGCAGTGTCTAATAAATTGTTATTAGGCAAGTGTTTCCAAATGGGGGAAAATGGTATGACAACTAGAGCCAGTAAGAGCTAGCACGTATGAAATCAGGGTGGATGGTGCCCTCTGGTGGCTATACAGCGGTACTGCTTAATGTAAAGCCATTCCTCTTTCAAATGATCCCCTAGAAAATACTAAGACCCTAAATTATGTTTAAAAGAAGAACAAAAGTCAATACACTGTAAATAAACTTACCCTGAATACAAAACACTCCCCTGTGCCAAAGAAGCTCAGCTTATTGCCTCCTCTCTTCCGTTCTTCCCAGTCTGTAGACAGAAAGGCTCCACATACCTAAAGAAAGAAATTCAATGAATGGGATTAATCTGGTTGATTTTCTCACATGTATTGGGTATATTCTGTAGAATATTAAAATAATAATAACAATAATAATAATAATGTTCCAATGTGCCAATGTTCACGCTGGGATCACTTTGTAGCAACATAATCCAATCATCCAACACCTGTGTAGTCATGACCTTTGACCCCAACTCACATGGCCCAGCAATGAAATAAATCAAAGTCCATTTTGAAATGCACTAGGCCACCGTGAAACTCCTCAGAGAAAATAAATCATTGACTAATCAGATGCCATGTAGATCTATGCTCACGAAGTCCCTGGACCAGAAACTGTTGGCCCGCCCGAAGGACCTGCTGCACTCTCTGCAGTTTGCCAGACGATGAAACAGCCTGGCATTCAATACAATCATTTCACAAACTGCTTCCTCCAGCTCCCTGTATACCACACTACCTGGAGATTCCTGGTAGGCAGGAAACAACCGCTGTAACTGGGTCAAGTCACTTGTGGCATAAAGACTGTAAGCACTGGTGCTCCCCAGGGATGTATCCTCTCCCCACTGCTCTTCTCCTTCAACACCAACAACTCTACCTCCAAAGACCCAGCTGTTAACCTCCTGAAGTTTGAAGGTGATGAATCTGCGTATCAGCAGGAGGTTCAACGGCTGGGGCTCTGGTGCAATCAGAACAGCCTGTAGCTGAACATGCTTAATGAGATGACTGTGGACTTTAGCTAGGATGGCTTTTACTAGCCAAACACAACTACAGTTGCAGTCACCAGAAAATATTTCCTTTCTTCACCTGACAGATATCCAAAAGTAAAGTAATCCTCTCCCAACTAGTCTAAGGACAGATACAATTTTATATTATAACGAATATTATAATATTTAATAATCCACTTGGCTATCCATGATAAAAAAACAAAACAAAAAACATTTTAATGCAAAAATGTCTGAGGTGTGTCGCTTACATCACCATCTGTGGTCCGGATAAGGAGCAGAGTTGGTTCATAGCCTTCACAATGTGAGTAGAATCTGGAGGAAAATGCAAAATTGTGCATTTCTTAGGAACACCTAGGATCATAATTTAGCAGTTGAAAACTGAAAGGATTCATGTATTGTGGCGAGCATGGTAAATCGTACCTGTTCAAGCTGCAGCCATGGGTGGAGGTGGTAAAGAGGAGTTGTGGCTGGCACAGGGCAAAGCGCTCAGGGATCCACGACCAAATGTCACGCATCTCCTTGGCACTGACGATCTCGGAGGAGAAGGTGTCTGGGTTGAGTGCCAGCTGCACGTTCCGCCTAGGAATGCCCCGCAAAGATGGACGCAAGAAGAGGTGGAGAAATTCAGAATGAGAGGCTCTTTCAGCAAAGGGGAGATCACACAGCTGGTCACACATGAACATTAAATGGAATGGAGAAAGTGTAGCATGGAGAAGAGAACCCACCTAGAACTGTAAAAGAACCAGTGCGGTAAACACAGGAGTGGAGGAGACAGAAGTTGGTGTATGGAAAATCGAGGCACAAACCAAACAAAAAGGAAACAGACAGTGAGAAAAGGATGCGAAAAAGAATTAAACTGTTCCCCAGATCAGAATATAAAAGCATAAAAGAATAGGACACTGTAGCCAATGAAACAAATTAAAGTGATGAGAAATGATTAGATTGCAATCTATCATAAAATACCGCATCCACACTAATTTGTATTTAAGGAAAGTCTAAACTCGTCCTGTACTTTTTAACACGGCATGCCACTCATTCTCTGCATACCAGTGTGATTTGATTTAAAGTCCTGGAACTTGGTCTCATTTTCAGTCCTGTTAAAGAAGACACATTCAAAGTGGTGCAGTGTATTTTTAAAAAATGTTAGATAATGCTACGTCCTCGATAACAAAGATGCGTGGAGGCAAGTACACCTACTAGAAGTGTAGCCTAGATTCTGAATGGAAATGACCAAAAACATGCTCACAGTTTACCCATTAAAATATATTATTGGCATTACCGCTTCTGCTTGACAGTGATTCCTTTCTGCTGCAGGGACTTTTCATTTGTGAGCTGCAGCAGGGTGATGTCCTTGCGGCTAAACAGACGGATGGAGAAGGCCTTCTCTAGCAGCTTGTCAGGTGTGACGATGGAGGCAATGCCCTTGACGAATGCCTGAATGTCTGCCTTGATTTTGCCTGAATCCTGCTGCTGCTGCTGGTTTGCCTGCCCCCCGGCTTTATGCTTGCGATAGAACTTGAGCAAGGCTATAGCCACACGAAAGAGAATCTTGTAGCCCTCCACTAGATACACATCAAGGACCCTGACCATATGACTGAAGGGCAGGTCACCCAGCACCCAGCGCTGCCAGTCAGAGTACACCTCCAACACATCCTGGGCCGTGGCCACGATCAGTTTATGAGCGGCTGCACAGTACTTGTTGGCCAGGTCACCAAAAGTCATGCAACTGGACTCGTAGGCCAGAAAAGTCTGGTCCAGCAGTCGTTTACCCGGCTCGTTGCACGCCAGTATGCGGCTGACATGCTCGAAACATTGAGCTTCGTCTACGCTGAAGTGCAGGAGCAATGAAGTAACAGCCGGAAGTGATGGGCAGTGGGAGATATCTGGAAACTGTCCAGCCAGGCAGTTAATAATCCGATGGGCTGAGGTTACTGCCTCCGTCTTCAGGCAGTACCGTGGCACTGGATTTCCATCCACAAACTCTGGAAGTGGGATATTGGAAGAGGGCTTCTTCGTAGCTGCATTTCCCATGATGTCACGATACACTTCCGCATCTGGGGTAACTGTACGACAGGGAATGCCTTTGATGAGCTGCTGGTAGACTTGTGCTCGTAGTTTGTGATTCTTGGCCCAGTAACCTTGCCGGGCCATCTGCTTGAACTCCTTCAGGTCTTTACAGTCCACCTTGGTCGGCCCACTGCTGTTGGCCAGGTCCCCCATCTGTTTCCAGTCCACAAAGGTGCCATAGTCTTCTTCAGCCATGGTGCTGGAGACCCGCAAGACAGCCCAAGTATAAAGAGAGGACCTACGCTCTGAGGTATCACTAAGCTTCTGTCGTCCACACAGCAGACAGCAACCGTATTCTTATTAACTGCCCATTGTGGTCACTGGAAAACACAAAAAGAGAGAAAAGAGGAGATTAATGTTTATCGTCATAAACTATAGATAAATATAGAAACATATGATCAAACACTCAGTATCAGCACCACAGCATAATCAAACTCACAGTCCTCACTATTACAGAGCAGATTATCAAATTAAGAACATGTTCCTAAATCTACTGGACCTCTCAAGAGCCTTAGTGAACGGTTTCTCTGTAATTAGCAAATGCCTATATTACCATTACGTCAGGATAACACATGGACTTGGGTCTGTTTCCATAGGAAATGATCTGTAGTATCCATTATACATAGAGTGGCCATAGTACATTTATAAAACAGCAAAATCAGCCAGTTTCACTGATCAAATTAACGCTCTGGTAAAGATCTCCGCATGGAAAAAGCCTCACGCACTTCATATATCTGTGTTGACGTAAATCCATATCATCAACAGAATGCAGTGAAATGCCATCTAGTTGAAATGGCAGCTTCTTCAGATGACCTTTAACGCACCTTTTAAACATCTCTTAAAAAGATTTATTTGACTTCTGGAATCTGCCGTGTTGAGGGAAATAAAAACACTAAAAATTCAGCAGCAGTACATATTTTCTTTTGGCGTTACTCCAGTGCTTACCCACAAGTCACATGAAGATTTGCAGCTAACCACCGTTTAATATAATATATATATATATTTATTACTGAGAACGGTTGATAATCGGCAGATCATATTGCGCTGTTTTTCAGCAAGTCACATGGAGACGCATGTCCGAAGATCATTTGACATATACTGGAAATGACGGTCATAAAATCCTCAGTTCATTTCTAAGTCACACGGAGGCAGGCGCAGGGCCACATGTAAAACTAGAAGCATTTATGATGAATCTGCAGACATGAATCCATGAATGAATGAATGAATAAATAAATAAATAAACAGAGTGTCAATCAATTTTCTGTGAACACTAGTGCCTCTAGCCTTGCAGTAAATCGTGCAAAGGATTTAGCATTTAAGCTAAAATCACTTAAAATGCTGACGATTAGGTGTCAAACCCAAGAAGTTAAGCTGTGTATATGTTTACATGGCAAGCTACTGTTTGTGACCTGCTGAAAATATAAAGCAAAATTGTTTCCATTGTCAGGGTCAGAAGAGATTGGATTTAAATGTTCTTTTAAAAAAATATTTAAATCTACATAATAATTAACATCCTGATTCATAAGTCGTCCATTTCAAAAACACATCCCAATTATTTTGATAATACTATTTTCTGTTTAATACTATTTACGTCCTAGACCAATAGCCTTCAATGGATGTCTGTAATGAATCCTGTTTTAGTTTCCAAAGCTTTCTTGAATTCCAGCAATTACTCTAATTCACTTCACTTTAACATGATAAAATATGATAAGATAGACCTTATTATCTGAGTGGGGAATTTGCCTTGGAGCACACAGTGTCCGCAGTATTTGTAAAAATTGGACCATGTTTCTGTGCGTTCAGCAACATTACAGCCAATCAGTGTAGATGAGAAATGACAGTGGGCTGGAAGCCACATTACAGATACTTTAATATTTTTGCACTGAATGCTCTCTCGCTGCATTATCGGTGTGTTTTAATGCACGCGTCTAAAAAATGTGCTTCCGTATTTTGGATGCATTGTGCTTCATATGCTAGGATCACTACCTCAAATCAAGGGCTAACACTTAAGGCAGGACATGGAACAGGAAGCTCACTGTTAGCCTTGAGTGAAAGTGTACTGGAGATTTAACTGCACCTCAGCTGAGCTAGACAGACAGGGTTAGCTTCAGTCGCTGCAGACGGCAAACCAAGGCTTTCTGTTTTATCCTAGGGGCTTAGCAAATGCAGAGACGGTGCTATGTTAACATAACAGTAGTGAAAGTGTCAACACACACTGAACTGACAGTGGCACTTAAACTGGTCATGTCTGTTAGCAGGTCAAAGTTAAAGACGAGGTGGACACAGGGTCACAGTATATTTAACATTACCGCCAGAGTCAATCTGGTACACCCTTTTCCATTCACACTTGCCAAGTTAGCATTGCTAGCATTAGCTACCAGCAAGCCGCTCCAGTCTCTGCGTTTCAGCTGCTAACGGAGCCTTTACCAGACACACGGAACTAAACGCCCGATACAACACCCAAGACAGAAAGCGCGAACC
>JASGAT010363775.1:0-29940 GCA_030220025.1 Chelon auratus
AAAATGAGGAAAAAAACACTTCAGATAAAAATTAGACAAGGCTCAAGTACCCAGAGAATTGAGCCAAGCTTGCATCAGCAGGAATCCCATCATAGCAACCTGCAGTCAAAGCTGGGAGGACAGAGGGAACATAGAAAAACAAGATCCTAACACTTCACCTCCTGCTCTGAATGCAACATGTTGCTCAAACTCCTGTATTATTCATGACTATTGCACATTTAGTTTCTGGAATATTATCAGTACTCCGATCAAGATACAAGAAGGTGGAGCAAACCACCCTAAACCATCATCAATCATTAACCACCAAAGAAGAATCAGCTGCCAAATGTGAGTTATCTCTTGGCTGAAACCAAATTTCCAAATCCTCAATAATCACTATGTAAGACATTCATTTGTCAAATAATTTAGAGTATTGCTCCCTTGTTTGTGTGAGAACATCAGGTTAAGACAGAATTATCCAGTGAGTCACACCAGTGGCCTCTACACGATCGACCACAACATTAAAACCACTGACAGGTGGACTAAATAACAATGGCCATCTTACCCAACAGCCGTTATTGCACTGAACTCTGTATCCTCTCCCATACGGACCTGCATCATCAACTTTAATCTCATTTTAAGACTGAACGTCATAGCACTTTATATTTATAATGAGTGAGTGGGCGAGGGGAAGGAGGGTGGGGGTGTAATTTATATATTAATGTCGTAAGGAGAGCCATCGTAATTTTGTTGTATGTGGACATGCAATGACAATAAAGGCATTCTGATTCAGATCTTGTGACAATTCAGTGTTCTGCTGGGAAACTTTTGGACCTGACATTCATGTGGATGTTACTTAGACACGCAGCACCCACCTAGACCAGACCAGACACCCCCACCCCACAGCCTGACACAGACACACACACAGAAACGGTTTAGAAGCAACTAAAAAACATGAAGAACAGCACAAGGTGTTGACCTGGCCTCCAAATTTACTACATCCCAAACTGATCAAGTATCTGTGGGATGATCCACAGAGGCCCCTCCTCTCAACCCATTGGACCCAAAGGCCCCCACAACAACATTCTGTTACCAGACACCACAGGACACCCTCAGAAGGCCCATGTCCATTCTCTGATGAGTCACAACTGTTTTGGAGGCACAAGGGAGACCTACACAATATTAGAAAGGTGGTCATAATGTTATGACTGATTAGCATATGTTGGCTCGGTTAGAGTTAGTGGTTGAAAGCTATGATGGGCCTTTGTTTAAGACAGTGAAGTCTGTATTGTTCCTGATGAGACTGTAATGTTGGGGCTTTTCATGTTGAACAATGATCTAGGGTACATTTTTACAGCAGTCGGTTCATTTAGATGGAAACTGGTATAATGCTAATTAATAACCACCTCTATCAAAATAAACTGGCCAGGTCAGACTGAGAGCGGTGGAGTAAACCTTTAAAAATAGGTAGCACACAGCATGTTTAGGGGTTTGCCGATTAATTGAGATACTAAACATCAGGATATCTTGACCTTTGCTGCTTTGATTGAACTCTTTCTGTCTTTCACATTTCTTTCAACTTTATGGAAGTGCCGCACTAAATAGCTAAAATGCCTCTTTACAAGTACACATGCAAAATACTGGGCACAGTTGTAATAATGAACTGAAATCTTTCATGTAAATAAATCTCTGTCCATCCTGTGTGATAATGGCACAGATTTGGGAGAGCAGGTTCAAGAAATGAGCAAACAGCCTTGTGAATGGGGTTCCCGCTGAGATTCATTTAAATAGTTAAGGGAGCAACGACAGAGGCACGTTCACAAACAGGTTGAGTGGTTTTGTAACAAAAAATAGTCACCACACCTTTAAATTAAATAATTAATCATTAATTCAGCTTGATCCAGCAGAGTGTGGTACATGGTGTTTATTCAGAGCAGGACATTTTGTGACTTAAAAATACGGACAGCCAAGCCAAGATAAATTCTTTAACAATTGTTAGTCAGAGTTTGTTGTGTACCAAATATCAGGTCCTTGTAAGTTAAAAAAATCTTTTTGTGCCACACAAATATGCAATACATGTCAATTAGCTTCCTTAAGTAATAGAAAAATGTTCACCACAGAAACCATTTGTCCTTAAAGACTCATAGTATTAAAATTATATATATGTATAAAGGTTTATATGAGGATACTGAAGTTGTTTTAGATGTGGAAACTGAAAGCTGTAGAATACTTAGGTCTCGCTGAGGAAATAGATGAGAGACCTCAACCTCTAATATCATAATCCTGGCCCAACCGCTTACCTGATTTACAGCATTCATTACAATTTTATTCCAACATGTGCTGGCAACTAGTGCTAAGATTGAGGTAATCTGTATTCTTTTGTTGGGGCTATAAAGTGTTGTCCTTGTGCTTTTAATAAAATCCTCTGATTCATCTGAGTGTACTTCAAGAATACCACAAACTAATGCCTTACAAAAAAGAGTGTCTATGTGAAGTTAGCTCTCATGTCACATCTCCCTTCATTTGTTCTTCTCCCTTGTTGTCTTACTTTAGTGAGTGAAATTGTGTAACCTGGCACTATTCAGATCATCCAAAACAGAAGGAATGTCGGTTTCCCATAATCAGCGTCTTCTCTTTGTCCACAGATATTGTAGAAGAGATTAAGCCTGGGTATCCCGCGGGGAACACTCTGTTTCTCCGTTCACGAAACAATAGCAGCAACTCCCTGCGACAAAACCTGTTCAATTATACAAACTGCATCAGCAAATCCTCAGCAACTCTTTGCCTGCTGGTGTTTTTTTGTTATTTTTTTTTGGTTTGTATGTGGAATGAGCAGCAGACGATGCAGTGCAACTTGTTGATGGAACAACAGGTGTTTAGTGACAGTGTAAACAAAGCAACCTTGAATTGCTGGTTTCCTCCAGCAACAGGGGAGTCGATTCAACTCTCTACATCTTTTATCCTAAAATAACGGCAGCTGGAGTTGTAGGGGTTTCTTGAAGAAAGTTTCTCATCCAAGTAAAAGTCTCCCCTTCAGTCATTTAAAACTGAAAAACCCACTTGGATGAGACACAAAACACACAAAACAAAAAAAACTCTGTTTTGTTTTAGACATACCATGACCTGAATGACTGAGAACCTTCACAGATCACCTGCACCCCGTGGTAATTTCCATCTAGAGATTAGCACATAGAGTTCCAAGGACAAAGAGCTGCACAGACTCTTTGTCCTGACGCATTATTTTGTCAGTGTGACAAAAGAAGAGACTGGTGAGCTTGGAGGAAACATTGGCCATTTTCATGTTTTTACAAATACAGATCTGTTTTCCGTTGTAATGATAAACCTACAGGATTGATGTGAATGTGCCACACCTTGTAACTAACAGCTAACTCTCAGGAGATCTGGCTGCAGCTTTGTCGTTTACAGTCAGAGCATTCATTAATCAGATTAAAGCAGCGCTCCAGATAAACTACTTTTTAAAGTAACTTCTCTAATTATCTTTATCTTAAGTGATAAATTATCTGCTGTTGTTTGATTGTTTCCTCTGTAAACAAAAGAAAAGGCAGAAAGAATTAGCTTTGGAGCATTTGTATACCCTCTGAAAAAAAAAATGTGTAAAAGGGGGCATGACACTTATCAGTCTTAAACGTGTTATATTACATTTATATTTTTATTTTCATTTTTTTCACATTATTTTTTAATTTAATCTAAATTTTGTTTAATGTGTTTTTATATATTTTTTTAAATTTATCTTTTTGTCTTCTAATCTAATTAATTTTTTTATATACATTTTAAAATGTTTTTTTATTTTCATTTACTTATTTTGGCAAGTTGCCGTGTTTTTTTATATTCATCTGTTTTTTTCATTCATTTATTTTTTATATATATTTTAAAATATATTTTTATTTTCATTTACTTATTTTGGCATATTTTTTCAATCTGTCATTTTGGTTCTTTTATTTATTTATAGTTTTTAAATAATTTTTTGGAGGAGATTTTTAGTCATATGCCAAAAACTTGACAGCCTCTCATACTGGAACTTTCAGTATCCCACGGCGGCCTTCCCCAGGCAAGTGAACCTTTTTTTATCAGATATCTGTTTCTGACGTCAACAAGGTACGTTCACATGCAAACATACTGTAGTTTAACCTGTTTTTTTAACAGTAACCAAGCAATAGAGCAAACACAATAAGTGTCTGAGCCGACTTGTAAAACCTGCTAACAAGCTAAAACTGGAATCAGAGACTTGTCAACCAGCAGATCCTGCTTCAAGTTGGAGGATAAGACCATAATAACGGACTGTATACTTGAATGACTGAAATATGCTGCAGCCAAGATTGGTGTGTAAAGACGGCTGACAAAACACAGGCTCAGACCAATGTTCCCAAAAACCTGTTTCTGTGACCTGTACTGCAGGTGCTGTAATGAATTAGGTAACAGCCGGATTGAACCTGAACAGGAGAGTGAATCAAAAGGAGGCAAAAGGAGGCTGGTTTCCATTATCTGGAAACCGGCTTATGAATTAACTGAAAATAAACCCGAGGCTGTGATGATTAAGAAGTTCATCACTAAGTTCGTCACTGATTTTCAGCAATTAAACTACACTGTTTCCTGTTATTGTCTCTGCTCTCAAAGACACACAGTCAGAAACACTAAATTCCTGTTAAATGATGAATGTTAAATGAACGTTTAATGCGGCATGTTTCATTATGAATGAGCAGAGAACATAATCAGTAAGTTGCTTTTAACCGAAATGCTGATGCCAAATGTCAGAATGCAACCACATTTAGTTAACCCGGTCTGTCTGTCATTATGTTTAATAAACAAGGTAGCTTTATTAGCTAAGCTAATCAAAATGTCTTTGTTCCATAGAAAACCTAACTCAAGCTAAGTGAATGCCCTTAAGATGGCAGTTTAGCTTATAAAAGGCAGTCAGTTATAATGATGAAAAATAGAAATAATATTTTAAATTCTTAGCAAGAAAGCCTTATGTCTATCATATTAAAATAGATATAAAATGGTAGCCTACTGCATAAACAAGTTGAGAACAAGGTACCTTTATTCCAGCTAAGCTAACTGAGTCTTCAAGCTAACACAAGCTAGGCCAACCTTTGTTCCACAGTAAAGCTAACTTACGCTAACTGTGTAAAGCAAACTCAAGCTAAGCAAATAGCCTTAAAAAACGCTATTCAGCTTAGAGAGAGCAGGCAATTATATTAAATACTGTTAATTAATAATAGAAATTCTTCTTCACAGAAGAAATAAGGTGAAGATGGAAACTGCTAGCCTAGCTCTAAGCTAATCGACTGCCACCTGTGGCTCCTTGCTGAATTTAACACTTCAGTAAATGTAGGGTTGACAGTAGGCAGTAGCTTCAGGCAGCTTATTTATTTATTTATTGGATGGGCATTGTGTTATGAGGCTAAAATTCTGTTGCCCATCATCTAATACAGTGACTTTGGAGAAGTGCCTCATACAACCATAGTCCAAAGAAAGTAAACTCTCCCTTTAATACCTCCATGACCTCAGCGCACATGGAGCTCAAGGGGCAATTTTGTGAGCAAGTGCGCCCCCCATAGGAAACCTGAGCTGTTACGCCTCCTCTGCTTTACTGTGCTTGTTTTCTTTACATACAGCTCGCATACAGTCGGCTAAAGAAAATTAAGTGGAAGTGTGTGTGTCAATAAACATGCTCACCTTTTATAGGAAGGATAAACTCAATAAGAGTAAAATCAAGGAGGAAGCAACATGCATTCCTCTCATTTTCTTCCTGCACTAGATGGTGCCCTAACCTCATCTGTCTACACGAGCTCTCCTAGTCTGACACACAAGAGGTGGACAAAATTAAAGGAACACCTCAATAGCATCAAACATTACCTGCTTAGAAATGTATTTTATACCCAGATATGTTAAACTGTACAATTAAATGCACAATTAGTGTTTTTATTGATTTATTTGTTTCAAAGACCCCTATAAATTATGCACATATAACAATAAGTTAAAAAAAAAAATACAAAGCAAATAAAACTAATTCTGATAGAGCAATTTTCTTCTGAACTTATTTGGAATAATTTGGCATATACACTGCAAAGCTGCTGCATCTTTGTTAATGACAAAAATGTCCCTCATTTCTAATGGTACATTTTTCTGCTTTTGAAGAATTTGTCAACAAATGTGTTTTCATGTACTTTCTCTGTTACACTGATGCTGATTTAATTTATTAATTTAATTTCATGTGGATGTCCTGAATATCTATCACCATTAAACTGCATCATGTTTGTTGGACTATGTATGTATATATTGGTATTTAGCAGAGCATTAGTATATGTTACGTTGCACTGCTGCAACCCTCAAACAAACATTTGTACCATATCTTGAATATTGCTTTTATGTCTGAGGCCAAATATATATGACTAATTCCTTACACTGCACATATTAGTGCAGTCTATTATTATTGCATAGATGAGTTTTTTATGGTAATACATCTCTAGCTGTGTGACAGTCATGGAAAAGCAGGACGTGTATCCACATGTCATTATCACATTATGTCTTCACGGTTGGTTCCAGTCTCTGAAGCTCTCATCCTGTCCTCTGAGAAGACGTCACTGCTAAAGTGCTGAGTCATATGCCAAAGCCATCTGAGCCGTAAGACAATTAGGAAGGCGCACAGGAATTAGGAAGCGCACAGCAGCATTTAACTGGAGACGCTGCTCAGATACAGTCTAAATGGGTTACAGCGAACACAACATGCTCACCTGCTGCTGTTTAAGTGAACTGAGGACAGACATTACTGAGACATGTCCCCATAAAATAGGTCAAGAAATGTCCTAACATAACACATTTAAATTAGTGGTTTATATTAGATTATTTTTATTATTTTCTCGTAAACTGCAATTTACGGAAGTGACCAAAACGTTTGTATTTTGCAATAATTGCAACTTTTAAATAATTTTGGGCTTGTAAATGAAAGTGGGTTGACTGGTAGGAAATGTGAAAACACTCTTAAAGACAATGCCCAGTGAAATTAGTAAAAAACATCACTCTGTTGAAAATCTTTTAAATTTCGAATGAAAAAATAAATAAATAAATGAAACCAAACAGACGTCTACCAAGTCCTTAGAAAACAGTTCCATATTTATTGCAAAATATTTTTGTACAGAATACAACTGAAAAAAAAACATCAACAGAGGAGGAATGGACAGTAAGGCCAACATCAGAACTCCAAGAGCTGAACTGTACAAACACCAACACTTGCTGCTTTAATAGTATTTTTATACATAAAATGTTTCCCGCTCTCACAGCGACCTCCTTAATGGGGAGAAAAAAACAACAACCTCAAACATATTCCCCACTTTTCTAAAACATTATTGCCTTTGCCTGTAAAACCATCAACGTAGGACACCAATCTTTAAAATGCTGAAATTTCTGTAAGAAACTTGTCCTTTGATTGATAATGTCTCTCAAAATATAAATATATATACTTGTAAAAAGGTCCAAACCATACGGGACTGACAGTATTTTGTAAGTGAGTGTAACTTCGTCTTTCATTGAGAACATGAGAAGGTTCAGAGCACTTCTGCTGAAGTTAGAAGACTATTAGCTCAACTGTAATGCGCTGAGACAATACGTCTATTCTGGACTAAACAAAATATAAAATTTGCTTTTAGTTTACTTCACGCTGCTGGAATAATTGAACCCTCACTAGAGATCGGAGGGGTTTAGCATGGTGCGTCTAGATAATTTCAGGCGTGCATGCCCGTGCACATCCTCATGCAATTTGGCACTGATGTAACAGATCTGTCATCAAAGTAAACCTTGAGGAACATCTTGCTTTCTCAAGCTCCTTCTCTTACATATTTTTTTCTTTACACATAAAAAAGGCAGAGTGAGACAGGATACATTTCCCCCCCTCTAACATTCAAATGTACATCTTTAACATTGGCTCTCCCAAAATTTGGGATCTAATGAAGACAAAAAGAACAACTCCTGTCTCTGGAAGTTTTTACCAAAGGAAATAAAAATTAAATTAAGATTAAAATAGATTTTTTTTCTCATAAGCCCTTCAAGAAAACACACCAAAACAATAGTAAGGATGAAGAGGAGGTACAATCCAGAACTCCAGAGGAGAAAGCGAGGGGTTTCTTCTGAAATGACCGGACATGGGAAGGGAGAACTACAGACGCTACACAACAATGTCATGTTTTTGCCCTTCAGATTCTATATCTTACAATACATCTGGTGGGTAGGTAGCAAAACATGAACATCCTCCTTTAAAGTGTGAACCCGATCCCAGTCGGATGATACACAGATGTGGTATTCATACACAAACGGGCAGACCGAGTGAAACAGAAATAAAGCTGACCTGTGTTCAGGGAGGCTTTGATGATTTCTGTATTTTGGAGGAAAATGTCAGTTTAGTTGCAGAATGTGCTCTGCAAACATTCTTTTCACTAAAGTAAATGTAGCTGATTGAGTGAAATGAGCATTTCTACTGCATTTCTTCAACAATATGCACAACTGTATGTTTATATTTTTGTACAGTGACCCTCCACTAACATAATCTATTGCCCTATAAAGCTCTATGCTGTATGTGTGTCTGGAGGGGCTCTTTAACCCTTGATGGATATCCCAAGTGCTTTCAATGATTTGATACCCTGAGTAGAGGACATAGGCTTGGGGTGAACTTCAGTAGAAACTTTTTTTTTTTTTTCCAAGCAAACTGAAAAAGGACATTACTAAGTAATACCACCTTTCACACATAAATAAAACTCACTCATAGGTACATTGAAAACCACAAATATAACCAGATAGAAATAAACAACAACAAACGACGAATCACCCATGACAACACAGTCATTTTCAGCTTCAATATGCATATATTCATGCATATATAGTGTGTATTTCCCCTTGCATACAGACAATTGGTTGGGGACTATTATAGAGAGCCTTTAGTTATACCAACTCCCTCTGCAGAGAATAACACTGATTATTAAGAGATTGATAGAAATGAGAGCAAACAATTCACAGGACAGGCTGAGGAGCAAGAAGACGAGTACGGATTTCTGTGCAGCCTTGTAAACAGAAGAGGCCAGAAAGCCAGAGAGGATGATGGGTAACAGACATCCACTGAAAGCAGCAAAAATAGGACAGATTACAAGAGGCGGAGGCTGGGTGGGAGTCAGGAGAAGAAGAGGTTGGGGTGGGGGGGGGCCTTATTCTCTCAGCTTTCCGATTAGAGTATTCAAAGTGGCAGAATCACCTCAAGACTTGTCTGATTCCCGTCGGGCCCAGCTGAACAACAGTTCTGGCGCTGAAAAGCCAAATTAAAGTGATGGACATGTTCCTGCCTGCGCTGCTCGAGAGGGAAACTACTCAAAATGTAACAAACTGTGGACTCTCAGCAATGTAACACAGCATCTTATAGTGAAGTATAGCTCAATGGGGGTCAGCCAAGGTAACAGTTGCCCCTTTCCATCCCTAGACTCCAATATCCTCTTTGGGCCGTTAAGAGCTGAAAGGACAGACGAGCTCAGACAAATAGCTGGATCCGCTCACGGATGGTCTGTCGGCAGATGGGGCAGGTCTTGAGCGCGGCGCTGCAGTCGATGCAGGAGGCGTGTCCGCATTGGAAGACCAGCTTGATGTGGTTGTCAATGCAGATGGGGCAGGTGATCCGCTCCTCCATCTGGCGGTAGCGGGACTGCAGCTGCTCCAGCAGGTTGTGCTGCTCCGAGTTCTCAGTGCCAGGGCTGCAGTCCACCTCCGTTTGGTCTGGGGAGGGAGGTCACTCAGAGTAAATTTTAGTCAAGTCAAGCCAGTTTACTGCAAACTGTGCAGTACTGTGCAAGATGAGACTACCCTGCTGTTTCTCTCTGCAGCTGGATCAGATACAATAAGGCTGCACACTATAGCAAATGAGCACGGTCATACTGTAGCATGACTCAAAAATCACACAACGCACACACACACACAAAAACAGTGATTGCTCCACTTTAAAAAAAACAAACAAAAAATTAACACTGGTCTGAAACCAGACAACAAGAATACAAAGGATTTTACAAAGGATTTCTTACCTTGCCTAATCTTCTTGGTGATTGTGACCTGGCATTTGATGCATTTCTTCATCCGATGGGCACATTCTGTTCAGACAGGAAAGACTATTTTTTTTACAGAGCAAACTACATTACATTATTGAATCTCAAAAACTTTAATTTGAGTAAATGTCTGTTGAGTCCCTATCAGACGCAGAATGAGGTAACACACTGGTAACTGACCTTATGGCCCACTGATGTAAGCATTGCAGTACTTATTACTTTTCATTATTATGAACTCAGTGTTTGTGGTGACACTCCTGTAAGAATGGCTTTTATTATGAAACAGTCACAGGAAAAATGCATCTATGTTCTAAAAATACATCTATGAAACAAGATAATTGTTATTTTTGTCAGTGAGTGACAACAAATCAATTTAAAATATTGCTTGAATAATGAAAGAAGAATAAGAATTAGACCCTATTCTCTCAGAGAATGATGGAAAAGCCCAATTAGTGTCTTTATTTAACTGGCTTTCTGCGACCTGTAGTATTAAACCAATTGCAGTCACCATCATTAACTACAAGTGTTGCCTACATATAAAGTGAAGCAAACAGAAGGACTCTTTTTTAAGATTCCTGATATGTACATTAGGTCAGGTTACACAGCAGTTATCTGCCTTATCACTCACTGTGTGGGACAAATAAAGGATTATCTTATCTTAACTTATAACCCCACCCACCCACTAACCACAGCATCATCTCATCTCCACCCACCTTCACAGGCCACACTGTGCTGGCAGGGGCAGAAGAGAACCAGCAGAGCCAGCTCGGAGCAGATGAGGCATTCACTGGGCCCTGGAGGTGTGGGAAGAACCAGGTTGGTCATGGTGTTGGGCGTTGTGTGGACCCGCCGCAGGCTGGCGCTGCTAAGGCCCTGTCCACATGTGATGGCCTGTAGACGCTGCAACCTGACAGACAACACGCAACTTCAATAATGCACACAAGCTTTTGCTCATCCAAAGTGACTCCCACAACTCATATTTCTTGCAACTTTTGTCTGTTTGTCATTACTCCTGAATCGTGTAAAAATCCGCTGCCAGTCTAAAACAGAACAGTGCATCTATAGAAATATAAAACAACAGCTTCATAATTTCAACCATACTTTATCAGACAACTACCTGTGCTTCTCTGAAAAGCTCTTGATGAGCTGCAGCATGCTGCTGTCTGCCACCAGGTCCAGAGGACTCTTGCCCTTGTGGTTGGCGTAGTTGATGTCCGCACCTTCCTGCGCTAGGAAACAGGCGATAGCTGTTCCGACGCTCAGCTCGGTGCTCCCGAGAAGACCCGAGGAGTTCAGCTGCGAACACAGAGGATGGCGATTGGAAGAGAGGACGCAGAAGAAAGAAGGAAAAAGTCTGATTTAGAGCATGGTAAAACAAACAAGACAATGAGCTGACATTGTGCAAATGGTGGAAGTGGAGGATACTTCTAGAAAAATCCAGCTAATACATAAAACCACCTCTAATCAGTACAGAAGAACTACCCCAATAACTCATCTGCTGACGGCAGCCAAAACAGCCCTGAGCACTTAAGTCTAGCCACCTTCATGGTTGTGTGCGTGCGTGTGTTGGTTTGGCAGGGGTCCAGGATGCTGAGTAGAGCTGCAGTGTTTGCGGTCATGTAGACTGGAAAGGACGTTCTTCATTGGTGCAATGATATCAACACCGGCTGACAGAACAGTGTTTAAAGTGCTTGTATAAAAAGAGCAGCACAGATTCAAGGTCTCTTAAAGAAGAATGTGAAACTGGCTCTTGGTGAGTGGATGACTCTCTGACAAAAAAGTTAAATGACACACTGTGACATTAGTATTCTGAAACTCATCACCAGGTGGGTACAATTACATCAACATCCGGTGAACAAATCCTTCAGACGGTGCTTAAAGCTGCACAAATCGATATCTTCTTAGATTAAGACTGAGCCCGATGACTGTGTATGTGTCGCTCAGTGTGATGCATCCACTGAGAATTATCACCCACTTCTGCATTTCCCCTCTGCTTTAGAGATTTTTAGTGTATTTCAGCTCTTTGATCTGGTTTTCCTGTTTGCAGGTTTACAAGTTTGATTCAGTCTCTCAGATTTCAGGCGTTATTAGCAGCAGCAGACAATATTATTGGGAAAAAATGCTCCTGGCCTCATTTCCCTGGTTGGGAAGTCATTTTTTGAACTTTGTTGTGTTCATATGTGGTTACGCTGAAATGTGGAAACAGTATGGACACTGCAAAAAACATATCTAATATATTTAAAACAATGCATTGACAGGGCAAAGAGAAGCCAGAACAATAAAACAGAGGTGCCACAATGTATGATTGATTTCAAACATATGCAATTTAACCATAAAAATGTCTGTATCTGCTCCAAAGTATGAAGGACATGCAGCTTGCAAGTGACAAAGTTGTTGCATTTGCTACATTTTGTTTAGGGTTGCTTGGGTTTAGGTCCACCATGTAACTGCATGTATGACATTAAGTAAACAAACAATATTCACTTTCCGAATTCTTGTTCTGACTTTGAATTCTCCCACTTGGAAACTGCTTTTTCAGATTATTTCAACATCAAGCAAAAGTACAAAAGTGAAGCAGATATTTTCCGTTCTGGGAGAAAAAACCAAAAACTGTGGAAACCAAAAACTGAGGAGAAACTGTAAACTTTTTCACTATTTAACTTGAAACTCAAACGCTTTGTGTGCTGTTCGCTTAGTCACTGATTCAGTGACTAATGAATTCATACTGCAGTCACTGAGCCACTAAATGTTAGAGAAGTCACAGGCAGCTTTCAGTTTAATACAATAAAAACTAACGGGGGTTCTTTCAGATAACTGTCTTCCTGCTACCATTAGCATTATCCTCTCCAACCCTTTGGCATCATTATTAAAACGTCCACTGGGGAAAAAAGACGTGGTGTGTGTTTACACTGTCCTCCTAAATTTATCACAGCCATCTTAACCAAAGCTCCATCTTTGCCAAACCTATATTGCTACACTAAGTGGTGCATCTTCACTTCTCAACCCCTCAGTACTTCCGCTCTCCCTTTATTACAGCATCACTTTCAGTCTCTTGCCAGTACTTTCTTTTAAAGCCACGGCATGAGATTAAAGCCAAAGCCATGGTAATCTTTATTTCTAGGAAAATAAATCTTAAATGTTGAGTGTTAATTGATTAAATTCATGTAGCTCTCCGGCAGTATAATAAATGCTTAAATTTTAGTTTTCTCAAAAAAAAAAAGCCATGCACGGTAGACGTAAGACATAATTAATTTATGAAGAGTACCACTTCACTGCACTCCTACCTTATTACTTTCTACTCAGTTAATCCCACTCTCCATCCACGTTTAGACAATAAACCAAAGTCCTTTCTCCCTTGTTAGCACTCTCTTTAAAGCCACGCCACCTGTCTCACTGCTTTTCCATCATCTTACCTTTCACCCTGTTGTTTACCTGGTAAAGTAAACTAACCTCCTGACCTTAAATTAGCCCCCTAGACTATAAGCAAATATCTTAACATTCATTGGCTCAGCTTTTGTTTACAATCTGTCCTTAGCCCTTCCGTCAGCTTTTATTTACGCCACTATAGCCTTCATTTAGCTTCTTAACACCATGTTAATCTGTTTTCCCAACATTATTTTTAGTACTCTTAGCACTCTTTAGTAATCGTCTGTTTGTCCTCTTGTCAATTTTTACTGAGCCATTATATCAGCCTGTTTTCAGATCTTTTGTTTTTTTCAGCTGTCTGTCTCTTCAAAGTCACATAATAACTCTTGTTTTTTAAGTTTTAAGTATTTGCAGTTGGTTATTAGTGTAGGCAAACACATCCTCTGCAGTCTCGCAATTGTTCTGATGAACCCATTGAAAAATATATTAATTCTTCAAGCTTAAGTGACAGGTTTAACTACATGCCACTTCCCCTTGAGCCTCCTTGTGAGTTCTCACCCTGCAGTAGAGCGAAGTGGAGGAGCATCCCTCGCTGCCCTCCTCGGTGCTGCTGGTTCCCACGGAGGGGCTGAGCACAATGTTGGCCAGCTGCGGGCGGAGGAGGGCCACGTGCATGGCCGTGTCACCGTCCTCGTCCTCCATGTTGACGTCGGCTCCCTCTGCCACTAGCAGCTGCACCAGTTCGATGTGGCCCTGTGTCACGGCCAGCTGCAGCGGCGTCTGGTTGCGGTTATTGCGGATGTTTATGTCGCAGCGTCCCTGTGGATTGAAATTAAAATTAGGGAAAAAAAAAAAAACATGAACATGGTGGTTGCATTCTATGCCACATGTTTTTTTTAATGGACTCTTAGCTCCTGTTCCCAGCTCACCTCCTTGATGAGGATCTCTGCGACATCTCTGTGGTTGTTGAGAGCGGCCAGATGCAATGCAGAGAAGCCGTCCTCCTTTTTGACATCCACCAGCTGTCGTGCTCTGGCCAGGATCTTTTCTGTGGCCCTGTGGTTAGGACAAACGACGCAAGACTAAATTAGCTAGTCACTCCTAATAGCTCAAGGCTTACATTAAGAACAATTACATCAATCAGCAGTTGCCCTGGAGCTTTTAAGTTTAAAAAAACAGTTATACATATCGCAGGCAGCTGAATGTTTCTATCATCAAAAAATTAAAACCCTTACAGTATTAATGAGCACTATTTTTTAACTGAAAAACATTTATCCTCACAGACTGACCAACATTCAAATTTAAGCATATGATTATGTGCAAGAGTGGCCGCAACATGTACAGAGCATGAAGCTCTCAGAGTAGGAAGCTAATATTACCCTGCGTCTGAGTACTTGACATGAGCTTGGACAGGGACGCAGATGTTGTAGCGCCGCTAACAAGCTGATAACAATCTGACAAGAAAGCTCTCCATATTCAGTATTCAGGCCAATGTGCTACAACATAGACAGAACACAAACACCTCGATCAGCACCTCACAGCTCAATACCTGACACGGCTGACGCCATCAGTGCTGTCAAGGTCAAACACTTTCCTCACTGGCATCCATCTGGTTAAGTCAAATCACGGCATGTTATCTTGAATATGAGGGTTATCAGCACAGAAGAAGTTCTGTGAAGTGAGACCTTTTTGCGCATTTCGTGCAGCCGCTTGATGCTGCAGTGCGAGGCTGGGCAGTTGTGCTGTCCTCTGCTCTGTCGCCGAGTCTGCTTTATGACGTGTGAAATTGAAGCCGACAGCCTTAGCGAGTGCACAGGAAGCCGGCATGTCACCACGGACGCTCCGTGCCACACAAACCGAACTTTCCGTGGATGTTAGGTCAATCTGAACGGTAGCTCTGCCGGATCTGACTGCTAGGAAACAAAAGGTGCTGCTCATGCTGATAGATGATGCTGGTGTACATTTGTTTAACAGCCAACTATCAGTTTGAAACAGAATGACAGAGAGCACACAGGGGAGGCTTGTTGTTTTCAAAAATGATTATAATTATTGTATGTCTGCATGTATTGATTGGTCTACTTATTACTATTTTACCGTACTATATGATGTAACATATGAACAAACTATTAAATAACAATACATTTAGGTAAATTGTGCTTGCAGCCAAAGGTGCAGCTATTAATCTTGATTATGGTCTGTAAAAATCTATTTTCTCTAGGACTGACAATCCAAATTATATTGACCATAATTCAACTTCTAATGTTCTAATTGTAATGATTTTAGCATCAGTGTAACAAGCACAGATTTAATCATGACAGCTAATATATTACAACTGACCGTCTCCTTAGCAGCAGACTTCTATTACCTTTTAAAGTACAGTCACGTAAGACTGTGTTTATAAGGTTGAAGGCTGTTGGGTGTTAGAGGTTATCAGTACCTGCAACACAGATCTGTATGTGTGCGCGCCTGCACGTGTGTGGGTGAGGAGCTGATAGAAGGTTGTATAGTTTCCGACCACCTTTGTTAACCTAAAGCTTCCACTTAACAGACAGTTGCGTCACCTCTGTTTCCACCATGCCTCCCTTCTCTGCTTCGTTTCCATAATCGTTACTCCTGTGTGTTCATGAATATTCAGACGTGAGCTGGCGTTTTCAGGCAGTTTTGAGCAACCTGTGCTGCCACACACACACAACCAGCCAGAGGCCATCTCAGACACGCTGGAAGTGACTTTCCTGGAGGAGTGAAGCCATCACTTGGTTATTTTTGGGAGTTTTCATTATGCCCGTTTGTAACTTGCTTGATCAGAGCTAGATAAAAGACGAACATACAATATATGAGTACTGGTTCACTGACACCTAATTAAAGTAAAGCTGATTCCATCTTAAAATTATCTTTGTGAGGGAGTATTCAGTGAAGTCTGCCAAAATTGTAATGCAGAAACTAAGATAAGAGTTACAAAGAAGAGAAGAAAATGTCGATAACCAAAAAAGGGATGTGCTAAAAGTGAAGAGAAAACAAAGCTATGGAGGAAGTGAAATAGCAGGAAAGAGAATGAAACTCAGCCAAGTAGTCCTTCTTTATAAAGTAAATACAGTAAACACATTAACCACCCTGTGCATCCACTGGCGTCTTGTGTCAAGCTGAAATCTGGCAACAGGCCTCGTTTCTTTTCTTTCCCAGGACTGTTTGTGAACTTGGCCTCTACCCCTCTTTTTCCATTTCCTCACAATAAATAAATACTCTAATAAACAAAACATTCCTGTCTTTCTGTCTCAAAAACAGAGGGTCACAGCTGCTCTTAGAAACTCTTTACAGATAGTCTGCACTTTAAAGGACAGGACAGTAAAACTCTTACCAAGTTACCAAACAAAGGAAAACAAAGGTGTGGTAATAGTAAGCAGAAAGCTGTATAAACTATTAATGACAGTCGAAAACCTGTATAGATTTAAAAATAATGTTCATCTTTAATTGACAAAGTGTAAAGTCACCCCTAATCTAAAGTCTGAGTACTTTCAAAACCTGCCCTGCTGATGATATGTGAATGAGCTGGTAAAGCAAGTTGATCCTGAACACTCTAAATCCTGTGTCTTTACATTTAGTGCAGCGGCCGATGTCAGGCTAAATGAATGCTGGGGAGTGCAATCTACTGCACATATGACACTTGCCAGAACAGATCAGACATTTATTAAATGACTGCAGCCTCCACTCCCGTTCCTTTTCCTCTCTCATTTGCCAAGTGTCTTTTTTTCCCCCGCCAGCCGTCAACACTTGTCCACATATTGTGTTCGTACAGGGGGCTGTCCTGAGATTATATTTAATGCAGGATTATTTTCAAGGTCAATTTGTGCTCGCAGGGGTTGGGCTGTTGGAACGATAAGTAAATGTAGTTTGCTGGAAGGTTAAGATTTGAGGTCAGAATTTTGTACTTCAAAGCTCTCCTCTGATGAGAAAGATGATTTGACAAGATCTATTTCATCCTTAATAAACTGGCACAGAAATACATGGTGGAGATTTTGACAAAGCTTTGGTGATGCACTCAGCCTGAAAATCATAACTGATGACAGAAACAGGGATCCCAACCATTGGAATATAAATTTCCAGGATATTATCCATCAAATTACATAAGACGCACTTACCAAGACTCTAATTGAAACCTTGAATGAAATGGCTTTGCTTCAGGGCAGGAATTTGTGGTGATGCTGGTGGTTTTCATTCTTACTTCATTTCTTTCATGGCACCTCTTTTAAAAGAGGCAGGGACGATTTTTCCATTACACGCACAAGGAAAGTGCATCTAAGGCCAAAAAATCCCCAAAGAAACGGGAACTTCACTGTGAGTTGATGCACTTGATGAAGCAACATATCTTAAGAAGTCACTATCTCATCTTTCGGTCATATATCTTGATGGTAGCACACCTTACTCTGACTTAATTCAAGGCTATTACACATCATTACACTTTGAATAACTCTGTTCTCACTCAAGAGTTCTACTAGACAAAATTAGGATAGTTGCAATTAATCACCAGTTAAAAAGGACAATTTTGAAGAACTAAGTTTCTGATGTTGCACCATATGAATGGTCTTTTGGGGGCAGCTATAACAGCTGTTTTACGACCAGATCAAACTTAATAACTTAGGTATTGTCTGTCTTTCTGCCTGCCTGGTCGGTGCCACATCAAAGCTCAGCTTGTGATTACGAACCAGGCCAAAACCAACACACCAACGATGGAGCCTTTGTGGCAGGTGTCAGTGAGGCAACTTTGATGTTTGAACACCTCAGTATGGAACAAAATGGCTAATCCTTAACCAAATTCCTATTGATGTGTTTCAGTAAGGAATGGAATACCCGGAGCCTTTCTGGGAAGAATGAAGTTTTAAGAAATCGTCCCTCTATTTCTCAATAAGCTCTATTACACAGCAGTGACACAATCTAAAGCAATAAAAGCTTTGGCTATGTTAAACAAGAACGCCCTTCCAAATCTGCACTGCTGTAAAATGAATACACTAAATGGGAAACATTTGGAGGACAAGTGTGTGCATGGGGAGACACGATGCAGAGGATAATGTTGTTGCATTTTCGCCTGATATTGACTGCTAGCCTGCTGACAGCAGCAGAAGCTGTGTGGGAGATGAGCTCTCTTTCTGTAACGGATAGCACTGTGAGTCGACCTTTGAATCCTCATTTGACACAAAGAGAGATTCCCACACACACACGCCCATGATGATGATTATCATCATTTCCAGTGTTCACAAAGGATACAACATGCCTTTAAACTACCAAGACAACTGAGCAGACTGAAGGGAAATGACACTGTCTATAACCTGTGTTGCTTTGTAGTGTCTCAAAATATAAATGATCAAAAATAGGACTCAAAACTAGTGCTGACTTGTTCTATTACCTCTTTTGACCACCAAATCAGTATTAAACATTACTAATTATGTTAAATCATATGTGGAACATTTCCTAATCTTATAAATGTCAACCACAAGGCAGACAGACTGAGTCAGTACCATGAGATGCTGTTCCTCTAATACCACTAGTTGTCAAGTAAAAAAAAAAAATCCCCATCTATGTGTAGGACATTGAGAAAACACCTAATTTCTTTGAAAAACTACAGTGTTAATACATTTTTTACCACTACGATCCAGGGTCAGTTCCTAATTTCACTTCTCTGTGGGTCATGTTAGCAAACGTCCACCATGAGTTTCTACTCACAGTTTGTTTCCTTTCAGAGCAGCGTGGTGCAGCAGGTTGAAGCCTCTGTGGTTCTGCTGGGTGAAGTCAATGTTGGGCACCACGACAAGGACTTCAATGATATTACGGAAATCTTTAGCAATGGCGTCATGGAGCGGTGTGTCCCCATATGAATCCTGACAGAGAGAGGGGGCAATAATCGACATAGGGCAGAATGAGTGAAGCTGTTGGACACATTAGAGTAAACTAAAACTGCAGAGTTAGAGGCATGTTCTTGACACGTAGACTGCAAACTACAAAATACTGATGGAAAATCAAAGCGACTTAGTGGAAGGAAACAGGAAATGCACTGACAGCATTCTTAACCACTGAAAATCCACAAATATCTTCTATGCAAAATGACCTGATGACCAGTAAATACAACAGAACTTTTTGTGATTTTTATCTTTCTATCTGAACGTTTTTAATCAGTTTGTTTAGGTTTAGAAAAAAATCTAGCACTACCGCACACAAAGAAAATCTAGGCTGGCATGTTCTTAGCTGAGTAGCCACACTATTCAAGCAGAAACAAATGTGTTAGTTAGTGAGATTTGGGGCTGGTTTCAGGCGTGTTGGACCATCTGAAAAATACTCCAAAATGACGCACTAAATCACTTTAATGAAGCTGAGGGTTAAAGTGATGCAGGGTCACAGTCTAATACCATAAACGTTTGTTTACATCTGCTTGAAAGAGCTATCTGTGATGAGCTTACAACGCATAACAAAAGCCAAAGAAACTCACTTACTGGCAGCCCAAACACTCACTCAGTGGTCTGACTCTTTTCATTGGCTAAAGGCTTAATAAATTCTGAATAGTGAGAGGCATGTTAAGTGTTTTCAGGCAACTTATGTAATTATATTAAAACATATATCAAAGCATTAATATGACTGGATGCCTGATAAATGGATTACGTAGCAGTTACAGAAGTGTGTTTTTGAAGATTTCAGAATCAGTCCAGCTGATAACAGCTAAAATAAAAATATAAGGAGGGAACTGTTACACTGAAAAAATGTCAATAACAAGACGGCAACATGATGGCCTTGTTAGGATGTTGGGATTTGCAACGGTTGGCCAATGTGCAGGATTAGGCATACTACAGCCTCTCACCTGGAGATTGACGTCAGCCGAATGTTCGGTCAGCACCCGCACTACGTCAGTGAAGCCCTTGTTGACAGCGATGTGGAGAGCCGTACACATGGAGTTGTTCAGGAGGTTGACGTTTGCCCCCTTGCTCAACAGCAACCGTGCAATCTCTGCCTGATTACTAAACCAACAAAAAAAAAATGTTACACAAAAAAACACAAATGAATGCTGACTCTTCTTGATTTTAGTGCATTTAATTGTCCAAATATATACTCAAAGCAGTTTTTGAAACTTACCAAGAGCAACTCAAACCTCAAGGGTTGCTCGCTAACTTACACAAATATCTGTTTCAAACCTCTTTATTTTGTTTTCATATTCAAACACTGCTGCCAGAAGTGACATAGGTAATGTAAACTATATTAATCTCTTATCACATCCTGACTTCCTAAGCACACGTGATTGTGGTGAGACAAGAAGATATGGCGTACTTAGGTAACACTTCTGTGAACAGATTATCACCTTACTTGAAATGAGACAAGACAGATCTCTGCTCTAAACCTGTCAGGCATAAGATTTTTCAGGAACTCCAAAGCTGCTCTTGATGCAAACTCATCCACTGTAAAATGTCTACACATACAGTGTATGGGAAGGAAAACTGTGTGTGCTCACCCAAAGGCAGTGTAGTGCAATGCTGCATCTCCATCTTCGTCTTTGACCTCAATCGAGCTGTTGGCCTGCAGCAGGGCCTTCACCACCTCCATGTGGCCTTGGTGAGCTGCAACCTGCAGCGCTGTCTTGCCCTGGTTCTTGATATCCACCTGCCAGGAGTACAGACATCGTTGGAGATTCATCAGAGGTGATGGCGGACTGAACACTAACAGAGCTGAACATAGACTGGCTGGAAATAATCTGTTCATGAGCAGCAAACACATTGTCATACACTTGATACACATAATCCCCATAAGTACAGTAGTCATCACAGAGTGGCTCCTCAGGCAGGAAAACAACATGCCTGATTTATTATTACTTTTCTAATTGATTGTAAAGAATAAGTACATTTCAGAAGTCATTATACATAAGATGCTAATGTTTAAAGCTAATGTTCAAAAGTAACCAGACACTTTTTAGCAGCTGGGTGTCATTACACTGTTAGTTCATACACAAATGTGTATGACATGAGGCTCAGAATGAACAGATTGGCCATTTAGAAGAAGAAAATAATGATGAAGTTGAAAAATAAAGACACACCATATTTAGATAGTTTTCTAAAATTACCAAGTGTGCACATACCAAAAAGAAAATTTCGAAAACATTTGCACTGAAAATCCCCTTTATGACTTCATAGCACATCAAGAATGTCTAGTATGCACTTTGTCAATGATCAAGAGATATAATAAACAATATCAGCTGAAGTTATGCAACCGGTGACTTTTGTTGGGAGTCTACATCTGATCACTTATTCTTTTCTGTGTTGCTGGAGCTTTTATCCTATGCACTATTTGGAGCACAGATGATTACAAATTTATTTTCTCAAGTTTAAACTCATCCTTAAAACAACATTGTTTTCTCACTGTGCTTCCTTACAACTTAACTTCAGTCATTGCTCTTCCATCATTACTCTTAATCAGTCTCAAGAGTGTCTGACATAATTCTGGATATAAACTTGTAAAAAATGATTTATTATTTTCTTCCTCTGCTCTATTCTCACCTGAACTGGTTGCGGCAGACAACCATCCACCTTGAGTCTGGTTCTGTCGTTCACCAAGCACTACTCAAATAAGGGGGCATTTGTGTTTCTCACTGTAATCTTGCGAGGCCTCAGAACGGTATGGTGCAACATAAAACTTAAATAGAATTGAACTGAGCTGATGTACACCTTAAAATTGTTTGACTATCCAAATTTTTTTTGCCTCTCTGTTATACACATTGTGTAAATATAAGAAATTAAAAGCCAATGTGGATAACCAAAACCAAATTTAAAAGCAAATGTATTGATATCTTTATGTATTTAATCATCCCTGAAGTCACCATATATAACAAATAAAGAATATATTTAATAACTTTAAGGAAAGAAGCTGAAAACTTCATCAGACAGGCTTGTAAATGCCAGTGTATAGCTTTGCCATATCTGGCTGAATAAATCAGTCTGGCCCTTAAAATCCCCCACCCCCATTCTTGGTGCCCTGGTGGAAAGAGCTCTTGGAACAGACAGTGGACTGCAGCAAAGAGACGGAGTGCTGCACTAACCTTGTCAGGATGCTTCTGCACCAGCTCCCGCACTTTGTTGGCACTGCCGTGTGCTGCCTCAATGACCAGCCGACTGGGATTGTCCTGCTCCGTGGACTGAGACAGCAGCTTCTCCAGCACTGAGATGACAGTACCTGAACAGAGACATAGTCACGAGAAGGGAGAAAGGGAGCAGGTTGTGAAAAGGGGACAGACAACGGAGATTAAATTAGCTTTTTCAGCCTCTTAGTAACACCACACAAGCCCTGCAGAAGGACAAAGAAGCCACACTGGTTAATGAATTCATCAAAGCTGAAGTGAAGAAAACCACAGGAATGAGTCAAAATGTCCCTCCATGCAGTGGAGTCTGACCACACGCACATTTACAAACACACACACACTCTTATCACTCCGTTGTCAGCCTCCCATCCACTGAGGTGAACGTAACAGAGAAGATTTTGTCACGATTAGAGACTGCTGAGAATTTCTGACATGATAACTGAGCTGCCAAAGCCTGTGGTTGTCAACATGCAGGATCATGGCATGCTATAAAGAAGAACACTTCAAGAAATGGACACTTTGTTCACACATTGCTGAGAACACTCAGGCTATTGATGCCACAGTTTCAGCCTGTATGAGAAAGCATGCATAGCAGAGGCAGAGCTGGAATTAGGGCAGGGGAGAATGAGTTTATGCACGCAGGAGGTAAAGCTGGAGCTGGAGCGTTAGAGATGAGCCCTCTCGTCCCGGCAGAGGCCTTACTTCCAGATTCGTTGGGGTTCTCAGCTGTCATGAGGTTGGCATCCACCTCCACGGGCTGGACCGAGAGACACGCTGGGTTGAACGTCCACGTCTGGCCTCCAAATGCCACCCGTAGGTCACCATCCGCATATACTTTCAACACCTTCCCAATCTGGCCAAGCACCTACAGAAAAAATAACATTAAGTAAGGTGGATGTGGGATAAATAGGTGAGAAAGAGTCGACAGGAACAAATGAACAAACCATCCAGGAACTATTTTACAAGTCCAATTTCTGTCCCCGTTTAATTTTAGGTAAATTAAAAAAAGCCATGTCTGAAGAAGCTTTTCTAAACTTGATGAGTTTCTGAACATCCAGTTTTCATGAAGTAGGTCAGCCTTAATTCAGACAGATGTCTTCCAAATCGAGGCTTTACCTAAGCAAGTGACACAGTTAACATCATGCACACAGACATGAAACAACCTGAAGACTGTCAGAATAGAGATTGGTTCAGGTTCTAGGTATGAAACCCTCGGTCGAGTCGCACATTCAGATACAGTCCAATTCAAGAGCCCCAAATCACAAATCCAAATCGTTAAAAAATAAAAAAGATTATGCACTTTTCACTAAATTTAATACATGATTCCGGGCCATGCTTTCATTACAATAAATAATAAGATCATTGGTTGTTTTTTCCAAGTCATAAGGATCTGCTAGACAAGCACAGAGAAGAGATTCATTCATAACTAATGCTAAAATGCCATGCAGCATTAGCATTATCAGGCTAAATGGGCGTACAGGAGTCATGCTGTCTGTCCACTCTCCATGGCCAGCCTGCAGCCTCTTCACGCTCTCCATGTCCTCCAAAACTCTTACAAGTTCACCAACCCCAAAAGTATTCACCTAGACAGAAAGACAAATTATTAACAGTCACTATAATCTTAAAATCAATTCCCTGCTTTTAAAATGTAATGTAAGGTCATATAGTAAATGTATATGTCAGTACCTTTGTGAGTGCCCCTGGATGGAAAGTCCAGCGTATGTTGTTACTGTACTGGACTCTGACATCTCCTCGGTCTGTGATTCTATGGACGGTTCCAATACGGCAAATATACTGCAAACATAAAAATGCTGTTTCACACTGGGTCACCCTCTGCATGGTGGGTGCTCAGTTTTTTTACACTCTGATGCAGCATCCATTTGAGCCACTTTTATAAATCCTCAGTATGCCATACTGCAGATGTACACGTGTTTCGACTGTGAGGCTATGATTGCCGAAAACATAAGGCATCAATGTGGTTACAGCACAAAAAAAAAGTGCGATTTTTACTTCCACAATCTATAAGAACTCAGCAGGAAGTAATGTAAAGCTGTCTATTGTTAAATGTATTAATACCTCTGCCATTTTGGGGTTCCATCCTCCGTGTCCCTCCTGCATCTGTCGTAGAATGTCCACCTCCAAGAGACATTTGACCTTGTCACCCTGCTGGAAGGAGTGGCCGTCCGCACTCTCCTGACGCTGCAGTTCTGCATGCTCTCCTGGATAGACAAGTATCGGCATCGACAAATAGTCACCAACTTAGCAGGGTTTAGAATGAGGTTAGAATGTTACTATGGGTTGTGGAGAGTGAACTGAAAAATAAATAACTTATAAAGTCTAAGGAAGTGATGTGTAATATGTCTCTTACCAAGTTTTGGTAGGTGATCTTTGTAATAAAAGCCTCCTTGGCCGTCGGACACATATTTGAGGTCTACCTTGCCCTTGTGGCCCATTCGGTAGACATTGGTGGTGCCATTCGACCAGGTGACACTGGCCACGCTGCGACCAGATTCTGTGTCCCAGCCGCGAATGTCCACTACCTTCCCAACCTTACCCTCCCCACCTACGCACACATAAATGCACACAAAATATGCAAGAAACAACAACGCATCAGTTTGTGGTACAACAGGTAGACAGAAACAGTGAAAGGAGAGTCAGCCCATTAAAGAAAGAAAAGCCATTAGAGAGAGGATTGTGATGTGTTTGATGAACAGGAAAATGTGTGAAAATCAGATAACTCATGTAAAATTAAAACAATAGACAGATGTGTGAGAGAAACATTTTCCCTGTAGGGACATAAGCTGCCATGTGTCAGTCATTCACTTCCATTTTCTACAGTCATGATTTTTAAAGAATCAATCGGCTATTTTCCCTTCTTGACTAATGTGACAGTACAAAAATCACCACTGAACAATAAACATTATAAAGCCCCATTAGAGCAAAGATCTATGCATCAAGTTGTTAGACAACTAACAACAGCCATAAATGTTGTCAAGCTGCTTCAGTGCCTAGCCACACCAAGTAAACCAGTGACCTGTAAGACAACATGATGGGCTGAGGGATTCCAAGCATGCTCAGAGTCCTGTATGCACTTACTGCACACACCATTTAAGCCTGATGAGTGACTTAACCAAACCCCAGGGTGCTGATTTCAAAGACACCAAAAGGACATTTTGACTCATTCGCTCTGAACAAGAAAAGGGAGCACTGCTATTCTTACATTGACCCCAAACCAGCAAACATAAAAACACAATCCCTCTTTCTCTAAAGGGGACATTCAAGGATTTTAATTTAGCCCACTCAAATGGAAGATAGTTTTCTATTAAGATTTAAACTCTTTCAAACATTGCAGGCTGTTTGTATCTGAAAGAAAAAAAACACTCACACTTTGTCACGTAATATAAAACTGTATACATTCAGAGAAGCCACAACGTCATAAATCTTCTCCAGTCTCCATTTTCTCAAAACTCGTACCACAGGCTTTAAGCGAACGCACTCCTCAGTTTATGCCACTAAACAGGGATGGAGAAAGAAGCTCAAGGAACATAGTCGTTACAAAACAAGGACTCAATAAAGACACACATGGACACAAACAGGCAGGCACATCTGTGAGACAGACATGGATGAGTCACTGGCAACATAAGTGCACACAGACGCATACTAACACAACATTTTGCAGGTTAATGAGGCGTGAGGTTAGAATGTTATTATGGGTTGTGGATAGTGAAACACTTTGAAGAAGTTTGAAGAAGAAGTTTGCTGAGTTGGCAGTGCCAGGTTATTGGTATTAACAATTCCCCCCTCATGCACCACTCACCGTCTTGGTTGCCCCAGTCCCAGTCTGGTCCACGAACCACTTTAACCCCCTGGAAGATTCCTTTGAGGATAATCCGTGGGAGGTTTTGCCTCGGCGCCAAGCTCACTCTGTGATAAGAGCATGGAGCATGTTAACCTTATTAAAACATATCCTGTCTTAGTTATAATTCCAAACATGTACAGACGGAGAAGGTTTTGTCTTACAAGACACAACTTTGAATCTGTGTCAAGTCATGGCATAAAAATGCACAAAAGCCACAAAAAGCCAAAAACTAAGCAAATATATTCACACCAATATGCATTAATGATGATTTGGAAATAAAACACATCTTTTATTAATGTAATGCTATCTGACTGTGCACAATATAAAAAAGTACAGCTTATTGTGCGTTCTGGTAAAATGCAAGATACAAATAATATGATGGCCCACTGATATTGATCTAATAATGGAACTCAACAAACCAAAAGTCTTAAATGCAGCTACCTTTACGTCAAACCATCAATCAAACGTCAAACCATGAACAATGTCTGTTCTATTCTAAGTGGTCAAGAAAGATATCACACTTTAGATAATGCTCTTTTTGTCAGGATTTCAGGAATTATGAACATCTGAACACAAAATCCGAGGAAGGCACATCAATCCATTATCACACTGACCAGCTTTAACTGCAAGCACAGAATCGCATTTTCAAAGTCAGACATACCTTATGGTAAAGATTTGATCAGATCTTGGTGCAAAGGAGCTGCCTATTCCCATACTTCTTGACGAGATCAAATGCCAGCTTTCATTTCAATCACACAGCTTTTTTGATCTACTCCAAATCATTTAAAATCCAGGGCGATGAAGAGAAAAAGAGCCCTGTGAGAGCTGTTCCCACAAGTCTCCCTAGTGCTGGGGTTTTGCTCCAAGTTAGCCTTGACTAACTTCATCCCCGTCCCTAGCCAGATTTTCAGGTTCCTGGACACTATCACAGGAAACAGCAATGCGTTTGACTCTTGGAGCCAACTACCGGTAATCTCGGTGTACACTGAGCATGGACAGGTCTGGAGAATGGTGTGTATCTGAGCACAGAGCTTTGAGCCTAATCCCAGACAGGAGAGCTATCAGAAAGTGGGGCACCTCAGGGCAAATCACAGAGTATACACATGTAATAGTAGTGTGTGTATCTAAATTCAAAAGATTGGACTGGCTGAGACACTAACATGAGAAGCTCTGGTTATGACAGCAACAGCATCTCATTAAAAGCTTTTACTAAAGCTAAGATTATTTTCAAGGTAGAGATAATGTAAATTGACAGATGTCCCTGTGTTATGATAGACAAACATGACCTCAGTGTTTGTTTTCTAGTGCAGCCACTCATTCCAGGGATCAGGATTTCTAATCCTGCTTGACCAAATGTTACCTCGCAGACAAGATCAGGACAAAAGACCTACACCTCCTGACACAAAGGTTAGATCAACAGTCAGCTAAGGGTGAGCTCAAAGAAGTGGAACACACAAACTGATCAAACAAACCAACAACAAATGGATATACTCAAGAAAAAAACAAAGTGGGTGTTCTTCAAAGTAAGATGGCCCTATTTTAACTGTGAAATAAACACAAATGTCAGTTACAGTCTAGTTGAATTGGTTGAATAATTAGAAGTCCATCTATAGTCATAAGCTCTTATAAACCTTGCTGAAAGTGGTAATCTTGAACATTTCACTGCTGGTTGTGTTGACGACACATGCAGTTTCTAGTGGTGACAGTAAATCCAGTGGAATGCCACAGGTCACAGAATTGTTGCTTTGATAAATACAACTCTTCATATAACTGCTCACTCTGGCTGCTCCATCTTGCTCCATGACCTCTTGAAGTATTTTAAACAGATTTCAAAAAGGGCCACACATTACCGCTGTCTTGTGTTTTAGATGCATCATTTTCACTGATCGATTGTAGTACTAAGTACTGCTAAACACACTGCAATCCCTGTGACTACCTCATGATAACAGTCAACTTGTGTTTTGGAAGTTTAATGATTTTAATGTGAAGCTGCAGTAGTAGCAATCTCTGAACCATCAGATATCATCTGATGATAATGTATCAATCTACATTTATATCCAGACATATATTTGTAGAGATAGCAGTGACATTAAACTTTTTTTTCATGTAATGTCACCTCAGACACCCAGCTCATAATGATGAAAATACTTCAGCACTGCAATACTTTCATGAGTGGACCATAGGCTTAGTCACCATGGTGTTATCCCTTTCTGTGATTCAGTGATAGCAACGGGCATTTAATAAAATTAAACTCTATGAGACTTACCTAAGCTACCAAAATGTAAATTTCTCTCAGTTCTGTCTAGAAACTAGAAAGACCTGCAGGACGTGGACAATGACAGTCTGGATGTACCCTCAACTTGAGGACAGGATGGAGAATTGAGGAGGTCAGTTGGGGCAATGTGGCTTGACGTGCAATGGAAGGATTAGGCCAACAGGTTCCCCGGACCTGCGTGCGTGTTGTTTATGTCCCAAAGAGCCGATTAACCAACTGCATACCAACCACCCCCTTGTAAACATATGCTGCTGTGAGCATCATCAGTGTATGCATACACGTCTCAATGTACTTTTTGGCATATGATCCTTAACAAAACACAGGACTATGTGGGCTATTTAGAGCAATATATATTAAAAATAATTTCCTGAATGTTAACATAAGCAAGAAATATTCCTTCAGTCTTTTTTTATCAGCCGTAATAGAGCTAAATAAAGCAACGCTGCTATATACAGACTTAGGAACAGCACATATTACTGCGCCCTGATCTGATTAATTTCCCACACCTGTTATCTAATACATGTCTACTAGGAAGTTGACAATGTTAACATAGTAATCCGCACTGCTGAGTATGGTAGCATGCTAATCTAGTTAAATCTGCTGTAATTACAATGGAACACTCATGTACGGTACATGAGGCTCAGATCTCACTGCATGCCTGCAACGAGTGTGTGCTGCAGCAGCTTGTAGGGTTTACCACTTCTCATTGTCCCCTCAGGACACTAATAAAGTTTTTGTCCGCGGTATGTCCATAAACTACAAATAGATCAGCCCTGCTCTTAAACCTTCACACATGTTTGGCCCACATGAAAGAAGTCCCTCTTAACTGTCTCTTCACAGAGATCACTGCTGGCACTGCATACAGTGGCACAAATTGTGAAACCAAGCTAAATTGGACTTTCCAGGCAAATATCAGTGTGTCCCATGACTGCCAGTTCATAAATTAGTCTTTTGAAATTCAGTCAGTGAAATATGGGTCAATGTGGTGTGGAAATAAAGAAGCACTATGTGTTTGACAGCACATATCGGCGACTATTTGGCCATTTCATTCATCTAGTGAAATAAGAAGTGACTTTCATGAGATGTTCTCCTAGATGTCCTCTTTGTACCAGCACTTGGCAGCAGTCACAACTCAAGTTTTCCTCCAGATTACACAGAGAGCATAGTGCTGTCTGTGATGTGTGTGTGTTGCTTGTATGTCTTTATGCCACTGTCAAAGACAATTTTCCATTTTATGTAAGTTTTATGGACATTAAAGAAGTCT
>JASGAT010363777.1:0-11842 GCA_030220025.1 Chelon auratus
GTGTGGGTGTGTTTAGCACTGCTAGCTCAGTGGCTAGCTGACAGTAAAGTGACGGGGTACCATGTTCTTCCAGAGGATGAGTCAGACCACAGAGGACACGTCTGACTGGTTGAACAAGGACACCTACTTGTTAAAAGTCAGACTGTCATTCAAGTCCAAACCATTAATTACATAACCTCACAGCGGATGGCAATTTGGTCTGTAGGTCTGCTGAATCCTGTTAAGTGTTTCAGAAAGATGTTTGTGATCAGTGGGGCACTGCGGGACCTTTTTAACCACGCGTTCATTAATAATACGAGTGAGGAAAATACATGACTTGACCCTGTTTAAAACAACAGTTTCTGACTCTAAGATCTCCAGTGTAGCTTACGGAAGATAAGTGAAAGAAACTGCAATTGTATTGAGTATTTGAAGATGTGCACTGTGTCACAGATTGCCTCAACTCAGGAAGAACATGCTTTACTGGTTTACTGAAGCCTCAAATGAATATTTCTGGATATAGACGGACCATTACGTTTTCAACAGTTCCTCTGTCATTTGGAGTTACAGTACATAAAATGCCATGTGTAGCTTCGGGTTCAAGCAACACATGCAACAATTTTAACTTTAGAAAATAGGGACTGCAGAGCAGATGTCTTTCTTTTGCCATATTTGACAACTAGAAAAAACACAGCACATATTCACTGACCTACACACACATAACACTGAAATACACCACTGTCCTTTTGTTTGTCTGTCCCCTTTAAAAATCAATAGTGGATCTGTATTCCGAAGGAAAGCAATCAAAAAGCCCAACTGTCCGCCACAGAGGATGTAGGTTCAGGTCAGCCAGCCTGTGCTTCACCCCCTATTATGATGCCCTGAAGTCCCACACGGGCAGAGGTCACTTTCCCGCTGGATTTCAGGTGACTTCACACCGCTGTCTTCCTTCTGTCACTCGCTGATTCTTTCCCTGTTTTTTATCCCCATATTTAGTTTGTCTGATTTTCAGTTTTGATGCAAACACCACATATGTCATTCCAATCATGACTCATCTCTGAAACATTTGGACAGACATCAGACAGCCTGCCGGAGAAAGAAAGAGGCAACCAGACAGATAAAGCTACAAATGGAGAGGGAATGTCTCCAGTCCAAATGTTGCACAAGCCAAACTATGAAAGAACAACAAGACGAAAGTATGAATGAGTTCAACGATGGTTAGGGTGTGGCCAGATGACATAACTCAAACTTAATTGTAGGAACTCTTCAGTGACTGTAGTACCTTGTGGTATTTAAATAGTGATTCACACCCAACCATTCATGCTCCTGTAGTATCACTGTTTATTAGATATTCATTCTATATCATGTATTTATTGGTGCACCAACAAGTACACCTGAGCCAAGTATGCGACATGCAAGATCAAAAGTTGACGTCTTCAACGTTCATTGGGAATCACAATTACGGCCACACACATAGACGAGCTGGTCTGAGTATTTTAGAAACTGCTGATCGGCTGATATTTTCACACTCAACCATCTTCAGGGTTTATTGAGAATGGTCTGAAAAAGACCAGTGAGTGACAGTGCTCTGGGGTAAAAAATGTCGTGTTGGTGCCAGAGGTCGGAGGAGAATGGCCACACTGGTATGAGCAGGTTGAAAGGAAACACCAACTCAAATAATCCCTTGTTAGCGAGGTATGCAGAAGAGCATTTCTGAATGTGCAACAAGTGAAACACAGAAGAAGACGATTGGCTACAGCAGCAGAAGGCCTCACCAAGTGTCACTCCTCCCAGCTAAGAACAAGAAACTAGGCTACAATTTGTAAGGACTCACCAAAAATCGACAAAGAAAGATTGGAAAATCGTTCTGCTGTGACATTTGGATTGTAAGGTCAAAATTTGGTGTTAACAACATGAAAGCATGGAACCGCTGTTCCCCGTACCATAATATCAGGCTGGTAGTGTAAGGCTGGGTAATGACGTGATGGATATTTTCTTGTCCCCTTAGTACCAACTGAGTATCGTTTAAATGCCAGTCTACCCAGTATTTTTCCCGACAATGACTCTGTCTGACAAGTGTACCAATCCTACTAATCCACTGTACTCAAAGGGCCATCCAACAGCCACCAGATCTAAATCCACTAGACCACTTTTGGAATATGGGGTAGAATGGGAGATTTGCATTGAACATGGACCAAACTCTCTTTCTAAAGTCTTGTTGAATCCATGCCACAAATAATTAAGACAGTTCTGGAGATAAATGGGGGACCAGTATTAGCAAGGTGTACCCAAAAAATTGGGCAGCGAGTGTATACCAGGACCACAGTTAGCACTCCGTAGCCTGATGTATGCAAACAGTGAAACAGTGAAATGGGCCAGTAAAGGTTCTTGTCAGAAGGGAGTTAGAAAAGCTGTAGAAAAGCTTGTGGGCAGCAACATATCAAACTACCCAAACTTGGGAGATGTGTCGTTTTTCTGAATCAGCCAATTATTTTTGAAGACTGGACAACCTGATAAAAGTCAGAGATGTGTGGGAGTAAGGCTGAGTGAGTCAGAAAAAGAAGAAAAACGAAACACTCAAGCTCTCAGCATCCACTGATCCACATCAATACAGCGATCAGTATTTCCATATCGAAGAGATGTGGTCTAACCATGGCCCTATGCTCTGGACAAAGGTCACACAGGGTAGGCTTGTTGGGAGGTCCCACACTGAGAGTCTCTGCTCCAGTCTGGCTCTGGCAACCTTAATCACCATGACCAGAAAGTCAATACTGTGCACAAGTCAATTACCTAGAGAGGAGAACTCTGGGCGCCACATGATCCAGGAGTTTCCCTTATCCACACCACCAATCTTTCTGACAGCCAAATCATAGAAAACTTATTGGATTCAGTGGAGAAGGAGATCTTTACATTAATAATTCACTCTGTCCATGGCTGCATCTAATCTCCCACAGAGGGTGAGACCACACGGATGCACACAGCAGGCGTGAAAATGCAATGCTCGCATGGAAATGAACCTCTCTCGTGCAGAACTGCCTCTTTGCCTGCTCCGTCCTCTTACGTGCTTCGCCATTCTTTTTTTTTTTTCTCTCCGCCTGAATCTCCTTATTCATTCTGGCCGACGCGTGATGGCAATCCTGTGTTGTTTCTTTCACCGTCACAAACGCTCAATCTCCCTCACTCACTCTCCGTAACTACGACGCAGCTGAAAACAAAGACAGCTGATAAATGACAGGCTTGAGTATACTTTTTGACTTTCATCTCGAAGATTTATTCTGATCTAAAAAGATAGGTAAACTATTCATATCAAAAAAGTGCTTAAGGGCATTTCCTAAATAAAGGTCATAATCCAATTTCTGATATAATGTCAATACTGTACTGGTGCCTCTCATTTTTCTCCACTGACCCATGCAGCTCTGATGTGGACAGACTTGATGTGGACAGTCTTTTCTGCTTTACTTTCATCCTCTTTCCAAATTACCTTTCTCCTCACCCTTCCTCCATCTCCTTCCTCCATTTCATTTCGGTCTTGCCGATGGTATCCTGCTGGTGATGGAGAGCCTCGTCTCCCTGTTAGAGCCCTGTCCCTAATGAGGCTCCTCAGCCACACACCGTATCAAATTAACAGGCTGCGCCAAACTATTACAACCCAAACCCACCAGCAGGGCCCCCGGGCAGACCCGGTGCCTCACCTCACCGCACCAACGACCGCACGCTGTGATTGATAAGATGAGATGCAAACACGAGGCCGAGGGCAACACAGAGAGAGGGAAGCAAATTAGAGATATACACATCTGTATTTTTCCAGAGAGGAAAAACATCAACCTTTCCAAAGACTAATTGTCCCTTTGATGGAATAAACAATGAAGGGAAATGTCACAGATTGCCTGTTTTAAATCTGTTTTATATCAGTCAAAGCAGCAGTGACAATTTCTAGACACTCTCAAGGCTTCTAGTGCTAAAGTGCTGGACACACGGGTCATCTACAAATGTATGTATTTTCTCTTTAAATGGCTACATGCAAAGTCATTCTCTCACCATCAGGATTAAATTTCACCGCTTAGATGAGAATGAATGAGACTGTGTTATGCTGTAACCATCCATCTGGCTAATTGGATCTCGAATCTTGGAACACACACTTGACACGTTCTGATAAGGTTATAATCTCCCCTCTGCCTTCATAGTGCTCCTTTACTATTTTAATGAATTAGTCGCCTCGAGTTTAAGCATTGCATTCCTTTATAACGGGGAGAGAGGAGGGGAGTCAGACCGTGTGTGCTTACGAGTAGAGCAGATGCACCGGAGTCAATATACAGCATTAATTGATATAGTACACATCTGTTCATTGTTCGCCACGGAGATATATGCAGACGTAAAAAATTTAAAACAAAAGAGGAAAGGGTAAATGTTTAAATCAAGCTACAATAATGGGTGGATTACTCTGCAAGGAGAGATAATGGTGTGTGTCTCTGGAAGACAAACCCAGAGAAGGTCATTCCTGAATAAATGTCACCAGTAAATTGGCTTCCAGGGAGGGGAGAAAAAAAAAAGGCCCCTGTGTTATTTTACAAGACAACAAGGTTCCTATAAAGGAGCTTAGTCCATAGTCTATCACAGTGAAAACAGGAATGTCTCTGACTACTGCCTCCTGGCTAGACTGATAGACACGACCATGAGGGAAGGGGAGATGCAGGAAATAAGGCATAATAAGGGAACAATTAGCAAATGAAGATATGAACGAGGGAAATAAAAAGGAACAGGGGAGGCAGCACGTCACAAAACAAAAATGCTGAAGATAGAAGAGACACAGAAATGCAGTCAGTGCTCTGCTGGAGAGGTGTAGTGCCTGTTTAAGATGACGGCTCCATCACAATGTGCAGGATCTTCAAACCCCTCCAACCCCAACCCTCTTATCAACAGGCCTCTCCAGCTACATTACTCACACTGCTACACTGATTCAACACATTCTTTAATGAAATGAGTCTGAAATATTCAGGATGGGAAATTCCTAAAGTGAGACATCATTATATATTAAATGCTATAACTCTGCCTCTCTGTCCTTCATCTCTTTCTTTCTTTCTTCCTGTGTGTGAGAGAGGACATAAGCTTCGGGTTGTGATTGAAAGGTTTCGTCAAACAACAGAAGGACAAGGTGAACGGAGGTGAGCGTAATCTGCTTTATGTTGCTCATAATGTGAAGATACAGAGGAGGTCTACAACTGGCTCTGAGCTCGGTCTGTACTTTATTAGATTGGTTTTACAGCATTCATTCAAGACATCTAGCCTGGAAGCCAGTCCAAACTTCATTTTATTTATATTTTTTGAGGGGAAGTTGGTGCGCAGCCTTTCTGTTGGGAACCGATTATGCCCCAGCAAAGAACTGCTGAGCAAATCAAATCGTTTGATAAAAAAAATCTAATTGACGTAGTTATACGTGTCATCTGACCACCACTGGAGCAGATCTTGCTCACAACACAGTGGTCCTGATTGGTTCTAGGCCTATCCAACTGCATTTTTGTCTCCGTATCGGTTAAAACATGCCCGAAATGAAATCCACATAGCGTGCTACCAGAGTCATATTCTGATAAAAAACTGAATCTGTCTAAGCCGTGCTACAACACGGCCTCTCAAACATCCTGATACTGGCTCTGCCTACGACGCTGCCAAGACAACTTCAGCTAATTAAATAAAGCATGTTTGTGCCTTGCTCTCACAAACTAACACACAGGCCACTCTGACATGCTTTGTACTGGTTGCAGTATATTTGTGTCTCTGTGAGTGTTTATCTGGAGTTCCTGTGTCTTTTCTTTTTTTTCTCTCGTGTGCCCATCTGTTCCCGTCGTGTCCTTCAACAGCTGCAGTGTGCTAGCCGCCCACTCTCGCACACACTCTTTTTCTGTCGCACCGGAGTGTCAACAGGCCTGCTTTCCACCCCAGCTTGACTGTACCCACGGCAAAAAAAAAAAAAGAAACACAGGTCTTCAGTCAGATTGGTGCCATCTCCCTGTCTATTACTAATCCACTATGTCTGTCACGTTCTCTCTCTCTCTCTCTCTCACCAGCCAATAAAATCACACCAATAACTCCATCAAGTAAGTGCCTGCGACAAAGACACAAGCTCCAGCCTGAAGTTTCTTCGCTGCTTTAGAGCAAATGAACACTTGACATATCAAATGACTTGGAGGAAAGTGTGTCGGTGCGCACAACAGCTGCGCGTGCCTCCTCTGCCCGTGTGTGCGCTGTGTATTAACAGAGCATGTGTGCTGCAGGCCCCAGGTAGCCAGCAGCGGGTATGAATTCTGGCCTGTCCTCCTCTGCAGTGGCCCAGACGTGGATTAATGGTGTCATTAATCTTACCTTTAAAATGAATGACTTCAGCACCTCCAACCTGCGCCAAAGCGGCTGCCCAGTCCCTCATCCCTGCGCTCAACCCCCTTCCCTTCCCCTTCCCTCCCCTTCCCTCCCCTCCGGCTCAGCTGTAAAGGAACGATAGTTGGACTGCCATCCAATCTATCCTTGGCTTGGCACAGCCTGGCACAGCCTGGCACAGCGGGAAATCAGAGTCAGGAACTCTCTTGCCAGTACACGCTGCTAGTAATCGGACTAGCTGCAAGTTTTTGGCGCCTTTGCATCCATGCCTGTACGTAGGCGCACGTCACAAACCATCCCCTGCAGATTCAATATCAGGAGATAAATGAAAATGTATTAAAGTGAATATATATGCACACCAAATCCTAGGCTTCGTTTCATCTGTGGTTCCCACTGGAAGCACTGCAGTTGGGTCCAGCCTTAGAGTAAGTATAATAGTCCTGATACTCTAAAAGCCACTTACAGAGCTGCACTGTGGAAATCACTCCTTAATTTGCATTACACCAACCTGCTTGGCTCCAGGAACCAGCTGTTGGTTGTTGGGAGAATTAGAGCTGCTTGATCGTGTTTTAATCAAAGGCAAAACAAACACTGCACCATGTGGCTTAAAAATGTTTGAGTAACATTACAGCAACTCACAATCATTTACCGTACCAACTAATCTGCTAATTAGCTTCTCAGTGAATCAATTAACCAGTGTCAAATGCCATAAATAGAGTAAATCCATCACAGGTTCTGAGAACTAAGGTGTACAGCGGACCAACAGTCCAAAACCAAGACAGAGAGAAGCTAGCACCAGACATGCAATTATTCCAATTCACAAGGTGCAGATGTGATTCAGTATAATACTGACACTTTAGTTTCACAACAGTTTTGCTCAGTTATGAATGAGATTTATCTTTTGCCATAAAACACAAAGCTAGCTAATAAGGAATACAGACAACCAGCTTTAAGTATGTACCTTTGAAAACTGGTAGTGTAGCACACATGTAATATTGTGCTGCTCTCACCAGCGCACGTGTCAGTGTCTAGTGGAAATGTCAGATATCGACAGCTGTGCACTAGCATGCGCACCGCACAAAGCTGCGTGTGAGTAGGTTGAGCTGCGTTGCTGGACAGCATTCATCACTAAGTGAGGGGGAGGGAGGTTATCAGGCTGAGCTAGAGATTTCTCATTTCATCAATAAGTCGTCAGTCTTCCTGCTCTACCCCTCTCCTCTTTCCTCCTACACCTTCCGCTCTTCAGCTTTGCCAGATGACCCCTCCACGCCACAGAGGCTGCCGGCCATTATCCAACAGGCCAGACACACACACACACACACACACACACACACACACACACAGATACACACAAAAACACAGAGCCATAACCTCCGCCGGACTGGATGTCACCGTCAGTGATAGGGAAACACACTAAACTATTTTTAAAACATCAGTTTGGAGAGGAAATGTTCAACTGCGCATGTGTGCTGTTTTTTTAGCACCCTGTAGTTTAGCTCATTTTTCTTTTGCTGGCCGCTGAGCATTACATACAGATTACATCCCTGTCATTTGAAATGGATACTCTCAAAAGTACAACAATTACACAGAGGCTCTAGCCTGGACTAGCCAGACTTAATTCAGTTTCAATGAGTTTGGTGACAATCTTGATATGTGTTATTATTTTCAAACATTGCTTTTCCTACAGGACAGCTAGATTAATCTTTGGTTCCACTCTAAATGTTGAGGTTCAATCCAGCTGGATCTTGTCTCTGTTTTTCCAGAAATAAAATCCAGCCCTGCTCTGATTACACAGCGCATTTTGTTGACAAGACCATTTGTAAAAGTTAAAATAATACGGGGCCAACAATAGCATCAAGCCAAAATGAATAAAAAAATAAATAAATAAAAAAAAGAACGACCACCTGACACCAGCTCTGGGATTGCAGAGCACTGGTTTTTGCATCACTTGGTACCACTCTGTCAGATCAGCGTGTAATAACTGTCAGTCATTTCTCATGGGGCCGTGTAGACGTGACATAAACAGGCAGCTCACTTCTGACAAAATCTGGCAAGCGCTGAACGGGGTGCAGTCGTAATGACTAGTCAAGAGTAGACTGTTTCACATGTGGAAGATGATTACAGTAGCTACATAACTTAGTTGTTTTAAACATGAGGTCATGTTTTTCGCACAAAAAAAAGGGACTTAGGCACTGTACGTGTCAGCCAAAAAAACATGCGTACTCTTTAAAGCTAGTATGGTCATTAATAATCTCTGGTGTCACTGAAAACGTTTTGCTGCACCTCTTTGGTCATAACTCATCTAGTCCTGCAGCTCAGCAGGGAAGCAAATGTCATCATCACTCACAAGGCGCAGATCAACATATCTTGAATATACTCCAGGTACACAAGGTAAATATAGATCTTAATCTAAGGCTCTAAACTAGCCGGCTACCTTTGCAGGTCAACCTCACCACCATATGTCTAACAAATTAGATTTTTAGCTTCACTTAAGCTCAGGCGGGATTTGAATAAAGTTTGTTCATCATTTGGAGGTTTCTATGAACTCAAATGCCCTGTGAGCCAGGGAGGGTCAACTTCTTTTTCTATTATTTTAATGGCACCCAAGTTCAGAATGAGTCATTTAGCTCTTTGGCGATGGTATATGCAGAAATACATGCTGCTGTTCAATATGGTGGAAAAACAAGCATTTAAAAAAATCAGACCCAGACGAATACGGTGCAATCATTTACAGGCAAATGTCAACAAAAAAATTATAATCATGGTAGCCCTAAGCAAACCGATTTGTTTTCACAACCTTTTCTCTTTTTCATGAGGTCCCTATGTCTTGTCTGTTGACTGTTATCAACAACAAAGAAAGAATAAAGAGCGAAAGGTGGTGCAACTCCAAGTAAGAAAAATAAAAAAAGATTACAGTTTTGAATTATTTAAGCTGGTAAAAAGAGCAGCTGTGAGTTGATTGCATGGCCCAAAAACCCTTAAACAGTATTTGTGAGGCGTGAGAGGAAGGAGGAGGGTGTTAATTATTCACTTCCCCGTCCAGTTCCCGGCTACTGGCCTTGCAGTCCATGCTTATTTATAGCTCCCTATAATCAGCCGGGGTAATGCACAAATGTGTTGCTGAGGTAATTCTTAAGCAATCATTCGAATGTCCCGAGACTGATGTGAAGGAACGGAAAAACAAAACCACTGGCCAGAGGACAGTTGCTGAATTATTACAGTCTACACCAACTATAGTGCTACACTGCCAAAACATTAATTCCACACTAATAGCACAGCTTTCGAGAAATACTCAAAAACATATCACCTTTGAAAGGTGTCACTGTCAGTACATGCTCCGGATATTCCTCAAGTTACACCTTGGGGCAATAAACGCGGGGTTACAGGCCAAGAAATGTGCCGCCACATGTACGTGCCATTGCCTGAGGTGAGTTTTCACTCTTGTGAGTGGGTGAAGAGGAGATGGAAACCATTTGGCACACCATGCCTCCATTCTGTTCTCTTAAACAGTCCCCATAAACTAACCCACAGGTGCTGTAGTATGAATTTGTTCCTACTGCCTCTTCCTTAAGGACTCTCGCTTTGTAACACTCTTTACTTTTCTGTTTCTGTCTAGGCCACTTTCTCTCCCGTTTTTGGTTTTAAGTTACTACTTTCGTTTCTCACTGTCACCACCTCTGAACATGTTCTCAGATCCGCGCCAAGCTCTTAATGTTCCTGGCATTTATACTGTACAGCCAACAGGGGCTTAGCACCACACTATCATGAGTAATTGAAATAATCAACTCCACTGCTAATGACTCATCTCCTTGGCACTGGATTCTAGTCTCAACATCATTGGGAGTGTGGCGGAGGAGATGCCAGTGCTGGGAGACATTTCCCAGCACATTTCTCAGACAGACAGAGAGAGAAAGAAATAGCAAACACCCAAATACCATGAGTCAACCATTATGGAAAACATCACGGTTTTTCCCTCTGGGCACACTGGCTCTGTTGCACAACTTTCCTGCTACTAAATGATGGAGCATGACCTGAAATCTGAGGATGTGGACAAATTGAGGTTTCAACTTTGACATACTGTATAATAAATTCACCACAAAGTATTTTGCACCGGAGGGGTTGTTTTGACAGATACCCCCACATAAGAACCTCAACACGGTGCCGCGGCGAAGCTAAGGTTTAAGGACAGGCAAGAGAGCTGGACTGGAGTTTGTTTGTTCGGGAGAGCCCACTCGTCCAAACTGTTTGCACAACAGGCTTCTTCTGTACTGTGGGAAAACTCTCACATGGTCGTCTGCCTGCCTGCGTGCCTGGCTGACTGGGAAATATGAGGATGAGCGTGGGTTCATTGAGAAACGACTTGACGCGCACTGCCCTGCGGTACTAGTCCAGCCCCTTGTACTTGTCAGTGTAACAAGTCTCGACAGCTACAACAATGTATGACAGAACAGAGTCAAGTGGAGCGCATACAGAAACACTGCAGACCTTGATTCTAGCTTTCCTTCCAGCTCCTCCTGGGATTAGAGGCTGCTGCTTGTGTTGAAGTATACAAGGAATGGGCCCGCTGAGAGCTGAGGAGGTGTGTGTACACCGATCAGGTATAACATTATGACTACCTGCCTAATATTGTGTAGGTCTTCCTTGTGCCTCCAACACAGTTGTGACAGAAAGTGGACATGGGTCTTCTGAGGGTGTCCTGTGGTGTCTGGAAACATAATGTTGTTAGTGGGGGCCTTTGGGTCCTATGGGTTGATGGGAGGGGCCTCTGTGGATCAGGCTTGTTCCAGTGCATCCCACAGATACTTGATCAGTTTGAGATCTAGTGAATTTGAAGGCCAGGTCAACGCCTTGTGCTGTTTTTCATATTTTTTGAGTTGTTCTTAAACCGTTTTTGTGTGTGTTCCTGTGTCAGGCTGCAACCTACTGCCATCAAGGAGTGTAATTGCTATGGGGTGGAGATACCTGGTCTGGTCTAGGTGGGTGGTGCATGTCTAAGTAACATCCACATGACCAGGCCAGCTCCAAAATTTTCCCAGCAGAACATTGCATTCTCAAAATTCTGGTCAATGTTGGTTACTTCTACTGTCAGTGGTTTTAATGTTGTGGCTGTTGTATGTGTGTGTGTGTGTATATGCATGCAGAGGTAGCTGAGAACATATTGGTGTGCATTTACATGTGCCAAGACACAGAAAGAAGTTTTACTTGCGTCACATATGGTCAAAATAAATACACGCAGATAAACACATAAAGAGTTGTCATGCCTGAACGCAACAAACACACACACACGTTTGAAAGATTCACACGGATGCAAAGATAGCACATGCAATGGCTGACGCGTGCAGACACGACAAACATTCGAGGCACCCTAGAAACACACACGCAGGGAACATTGTAATGACAGAGCGGCTGCGCACACGACCTCACATAACTACAAGTGGTGCAGTGAGCCCCGGCCCTAGCTAGCCAGTATGGAGCGGCTTATGGAGGAGGAGGG
>JASGAT010363788.1:0-13049 GCA_030220025.1 Chelon auratus
GTTTGCAAACACGATGATGCCCTCGGGTGTCCGCAATGCACTTGTCAGATATGTTTATTAATTTATGATGCATGTACACACGCACACACGCACACACTCTAACACAGATGGGTCCTGGCAGCGGCTGGCACCATGTGTTGGTCATGGCTGGGGGCCTCACACTTTCAACTGGTGTGTGTGGGTGTGTTACTAGACAGTGCAGCCCTGATACATATACTGTGTATACATGACTTAAAAACAAATATTGGAAAACTGATCTTAAATACTGATACGCACTATATTTCTCTTGCAGCAGCTTGTACAAAATGTAAATGAAGCAGTTTAATTAGGCGCCTGGAGTAGCATGGAGCTCCCTTTGATTCCTCACAAAGACTTAAATAGTTTTTCCTTTAATAGTGTCTGCTTCAAAACTTTTCTTATTGTTTTGTCTAATTACATGATCTTAGTGGCAGCAGCCTGCAGGAATTGTCGGGAAAAAATATTTAACCTGAAGAGTTTAGTCTGATCAAGTGAGTCTTACAGCCGGAGTAGGTTGAATGGATTTCTGCCTGCATTGATTCAGTTTCAGCAGACCTGGCCTGGTCACGTGATCACATGATTAAACATGTGAGATATTTCCACTTTAGCCCGCCGCCACCGTCAGTCCATCCGTCGGTCCGTCCGCCGGTCCGTCTTTACGCAATCATGCATTACAGCTGATCTACAGTATATCAAGTAGGCTGGTATCACCTTTTTCTGAGGTGAAGTAAGAACCTATTATTTGATTGCTGTCATTCACTGATTGTGAGCGTCTCAACCCATTATTACCCATAAGCCTCATCAACTCTCGACCAAACACACAATCAGAACTGCTTGATCCGTCGTCGCTGCCCCTTCGGCGGCGGTATTTCTCCTGACGCTCGTTCATGTAATATCCGCGCCTGGTGGGAAATAATAGCCACGGTTCTTATCAAGTTTGGAGGCATCATCATGTTCCAACTGAAATTGCTGAAATGACAGCCCTTTAAAACTTTATACATGCCCACCTTATTTTTTTTTTTAGATTTGTTTTTGTCTTCCACATCTGCTCCTGGATTTAACTAAGCAAACAGGTACGAGCCTCCTATTGGATAATTACTGCGGGTGATTATCTTTCAGCTGGCGTCAAGTTATTTAACCCCAACTGATGCAATGAGTAGCTTCTCATTTCTTAAACAACCATGTAGAAAGGCACGTCCCATGGTCGTGGAAAAGATGTTAGTCTGTTTGAGAAGGGTCAAATCATTGCCCTGCATCAAGCAGAGAAAACATCTAAGGAGATTATAGAAACTAATAAAACTGGGCTAAGAACTGTCCAACACATTATTAAAAACTGGAAGGATAGTGGGGAACCATTGTCTTTGAGGAAGAAATGTGGTCGGAGATGATCGTGTTTGGCAATCACTTAAACGTTGAACGTGAAATCAGATCGAAGAAAAACAACATTAGAACTCAGAGCTATGTTTAATTGTGAAAGTAAGAGCATTTCCACATGTACAATGTGAAAAGAACTCAAGGGATTGGGACTGAACAGCTGTGTAGCCTTAAGAAAACCACTAATCAGTGAGGCTAACTGGAAAACAAGGCTTCAATTAGCTAGGGAGCGTAAAAATTGGACTCTGGAGCAATGGAAGAAGGTCATGTGGTCTGATGAGTCCAGATTTACCCTGTTCCAGAGTGATGGGGGCATCAGGGTAAGAAGAGAGGCAGATAAAGTGATGCACCCATCATGCCCAGTTCCCTGATGGCACGTGCATGTTTCAAGATGACAATGCCAGGATTCATCGGGCTCAAATTGTGAAAGAGTGGTTCAGGGAGCATGAAACATCATTTTCACACATGGACTGGCCACGACAGAGTCCAGACCTTAACCCCATTGAGAATCTTTGGGATATTTTTTAAAAGAATCTCCAATCGAAATGAATTTATACCTCAGAAGCACAGTGGATTTTCCGTAATCAGATATTTTCTAATGTTTTTTGTTACAGTTACAGGCATTCTGCGCTGACAAAGTGATTACTGGGGATGTGTGTGTACTGGAAAGCTTCCTAACATGACGGAGAAATCCTGAGGATAGAAGCAGAGTGGAAAGAGTCTCGGAGAGAGAGAAGGACTCCCCCAACCCCATCTTATGACCGATTCGTCACCGCGACAACCATCAGCCCACCTTATTCTGAGATGTCCTGTAGTTATGTTCTTCAATTATGTCTCCCTCTTTAATGTCGCGGCTGCACATCCATATTTAGTCAACCGCTGCAATTTTAGCTGCCGCGCTGAAATGCAACCGTCTCACCCTGGAATCAAAGGACACATAGAGCTTCCTCAGGCAGAGAGGGAAAGGGAGAGAGATTTACATTTATTTCTATATTCTTCCAGGCTACATCTGCAATTTGAGCCACAACAAGGAGATTTTCAGCATGCCAAGCAACTTTCAAGGAAAATGTGAGGTGTGGCAATTTATCCACTGTACGTGAGATATTTTCCTCTCCGCTGTTAACCCACTGAACACATGTGTGTGTTATTAAAAAAATGGGGCGAGGGAACGAACAAGAGGCTGAAATCTGCTGCAACAATTGTGTGTAGAGTGTAAAGAGAAGGCTGAAGAGGCGTGTGGGTGTGAATGAAAGCTCACCTATTGTTGGTTCTTTATCGCAGGCTTTCTAGTAAAGTCATGCTTCTGACAGAGGACGCACGGACAGACTGTGCACATGTGCAGAGACGAAGGCGTATGAACAGAGTCAGGGGAACTGCCTGGAATAACAGCAGAATCATCGTTGACAAGCTGTGCAGTAGGAGCTGGGTTTTTTTTCAGGATAAATTCAATTAATTTGGCTTTACCGGCCCTTTTTAGTGTTGAGCCGCTTTTATTTATTGGTCTCTGTATCAGCTTTCATGATTACTCTTCATTTATTGCTCCCTAAAAAGGAGGAAATTAGCCGTACTTGAAGGCAACCACGTTAGCAGGAACAGATTTACAGACTCAGTTAGCAAGTTCTTTCGTTTGTTCAGCAACTGCGATATTTTAATATTAACAATGGGTTCAGTGATGGACATTTACAGAGTTATTACCCAAATCTGTTCCTCTCAGCTCTGCAAACCAGAAACTGGGTTTTGGATTTAAGTTTCGCCAAGCGGCATGACCACAAATGTTCCTTCATATCTCGTTTTTTTAAAATTATTTATTTTTTTATGAATGGAGAAATGTCCACATAAACTTTTCAGGGTTAGCAAAATGTGATTCCAAACTTTTCATGCATTTCTGAGAGGAAGAAATATTGAAAGCATTCGCATGCAGTCGCTAAATGTTTCTGAATGGTTGCTTTAGTGACAAAAAAATAAATAAAGCTTATATCCTCTACGCCATCTTTTGACATTTCATCATAAAAACAAAATCACACAAGCCTTGAAAGTAGACAATGAGAATCCAATCAAGTTTGTGTTTGTTTATTTAAGAAAATAAATCATTTGTACGGGCGGTACAGTGGCAAGGTGGTTAGCACTGATGCCTCACAGCGAGAAGGTCCGGGGTTCGAATCCATGTGGAGTTTGCATGTTCTTCCTGTGTCTGCGTGGGTTCTCTCCAGCTACTCCGGCTTCCTCCCACTGTCCAAAGACATTCTAGTTAGGTTAATTGGTGATTCTAAATTGGCCGTAGGTGTGAGTGTCAGTGTGAATGGTTGTATGTCTCTCACTGTTAGCCCTGCAATCGACTGGTGACTGATGATAGCTGGGATAGGCTCCAGCAGATCTCACGGCCCTTAACAGGAACAAGCGGTTACAGAAGACGAATGAATGAATTAATGAAATCATTTGTACCTATCTGTAAAATGCAACAGTAAGTGTTTTCAGTATCTGCAGCAAGAACGGCATCTAAACTTCTCCGGTAACTGCTGATCAGTCGTCTACAGTTCTCAGGTGTTTGTGGGTTAACTGTTGAGGCCCTTCCACAACATCTCTATTGGATTACGGTCAGGACTTTGACTTGGCCGCTCCAAAGCATTCATTTTGTTGAATAACTTGTGTGCTTGGAGTCGTCGTCTGGACTGAAGAGTTTGTTGGTGGATTTGATTGGGTGTTTGACTTTCTTCTGGTGACTTTCATTACTGAGGTTTATATTTTTCCTGTGTTTAAATTAAGCACAGATTGAACTTCTACACTTACAGTAGTTTTTTCCGTAAGTGTGCGTTTTTGAAAACGTAATGAGCACAGGCAAAATCTTGAACAAAATGCTAAGCAAACACCGCACAGGTGCATTTCTCTGTCTCTCACACACTCACTCGCGTACAGAGGAATCTCCCTCACCTGGAGGTGGCCACAAGCCAAGGGAGTTGTATAAGAGGTCTGTGGACTACCGTCTGCTTGCAGCGCAGGTGTGACAGGATGACCTTTTTAATGACACACACGCCTCCTAAGATTGACTAAATGGTAGAGATAAAAAGAGCGAGAGTACATGAAGTACAGGCCAAGTGCCAGAAAATCCATTTATCCCACCCAGTGTACATGTGTACGTCTCTTTAGTCTTACATGCTTTGATTTACAGTTTGACATGTTGTGTTCTCAGGAGTTGGCTTGAGATTAATCGACTTATCCTGTCAGAGGGGGGATGATACTTGGTGTAATTTTCTTTCTTGATGGTGGGAGTTGTCTTGTCATTTCTTAAGATTTTTTTTCAAAAACGGTTTAGTTTTTCTAAACTCACCTGAATTAGAAGTAGAGATATGTATTATTCAGTTGTTCACTACAAACGATGCAGAGGGGAATGTTAATAAAGGTGTACCCATTTAAGGCTGAGAAGAAACATTAATATTTACATATCTAACACTAATTTGTCAATAATGAAATGAACTGATATGAAGTTCTAATCAAGCTTTTGGTCTCACTCCAATAATAACACAAAGTGGAGAGAAAGTTTGTGGCCTAAGGCAGAAGGAGCCAATTTTAATGCAGCGCTTTTTTCACCTTAGGACAGGACGTCCCATATCAGCACACTTTGTCCAGCGGTCAAGGAGCATACGGATTCCTTCCTCGTAGAAATCCAGAAGATTATCCGCATCACATCACAACTTTTATTTAATTTAAGGCTCAGAAATGCCTCAAGGCTTACTTCATCTCCTGTCAGTGGTTTTAATGTTGTGGATGATCGGCATACATTGTTGTGAGCGGTGTAGAATTTCTATCCAGAAGGCTTGATGAGGAAATAATTACATTTTTTCTGCTCAACTTGAACCTGGACATTGCAGTTACACAGTATACACCTGAAACACGAGGCTACCAGGAGATGTCACTTATTTCCTTCCTGATTTATATTTCTATTTTATTTCTTGAGCATTATTTTTCAGATAAAAACTGAGGTTTAGAAATAGTTCATAAATAATTTGGTTTACCGGATGAGATGTGTCTTCTTTCTTTTTTTTTATTAGTAACATTGCGAAAGTTTGGAAAAATACACCTGACAGCTGGATGCAAATCCAACTAATCAAGTCCCATTTTTACCACACCTGCTGGATTGTTGCTCCTCCCTCAGGGCAGTTAATACGGGGGCAGGGTTGGAAACTGACACTGTCGTGACTCAGGTGCTTGGTAATTCTGCCCCGTGGCTGGAAATCTCCTGCCAGCTCCTCTGGCGCTGAGCCAGATTGTATTCATTTAGTCTTATCTATTGTCGAATGACTTTGACAAAATCTTTTGGTTCTGAATCAGCCTGCTGCCGCGGCCAGTTGGCAAGAAAGAAATAACTGCTCAGTGTGCCGCAGCAGCAGCAACAGTTACGCGGTTCATATTAGAACCTTTTCTGCTCAGTCACATCTATAATAGCTTTAATATCATCAGATCAAAGTGCAGGGATTAACGTGAACCGCAATGGTTACTTCAAAAAACACAGTCAAACAATCACACGGCCTGTTTTTACAGATTGTGTGCCGGATATCAAAGGGCGTTATGTAAAGACATGATAAGATGTTTGGAAGTGAAAACACACAGAGGAAGTTAATTAATTGGTTTGAAAGAATAACACGGTCCTCATTCCTTTCCCTCTACACCACCTGGATCTCAGATAACAGACCTGTTTTACCTGGAACTGCAGAGACGGCAAACAAACTTTGTGAGGAGTAAATGTATGAGAAAGAGAGATTTCTTAAAAAGTTATATCAATTAGATGTGCATTTCTTTATGAAATATCCTGGAGTGGCCAATCTTGTAAGCCCTGTGTTTCACTTCGGCCTGATACTATTTTAGGCTTGAATCCACTTTAAAGGTAGTTGTGTGGAGAACTAGCCGCCCGTCAAACATATATAATATAAATCTTCTTTGCTTCCATTTCTTGGGTAATGGAAGTAACACAGAAGCAATCAATCGCTGCGACAAACATCTGCAGTAATGCTCACCTTACATGAGTTCATGTTCCAGATTTGAGCAGCCAAGATAAAACTTTGATAAACTCTAAGTTGAAGTGGTTCACAGAACAGGACCTAGCATTTCGATATCTCTTAGTGTGTTTATTTTCAAGACCAACTAAACTGCATTCAGATTAGAGCTGGTAAACATCTCGGATTGAGTCAACATATGGAGAAGCGCCAGAGTTATGAGAAGCAGTAGCTTCCAATATAACATTTTCAGTGTGGCAATTTAGGAATTTATTCTGGTAGCTTTGGCAAAGTTGACAAAAACATAAAAGTCACAGAGCCAGTCCAAATAATCTGAAATATCAACATTTTCTTCAGACATATGGTCAAGTTACAAACTCAGACCTTACTGAAAATGTCCACTTTCGAGGTTGTGAATGCGTGTTCACGTGCACTTTACTTGTGAAGATGTTTAAATACAACCCCATATGATGCCAAACACCACAGCTCACGTCTTACACATACAGAAAATGGGATTGTCATGGATTTATGGATGTTGAGGTCATACACCGATAGGGCATAACATTATGACCACCTTCCTAATATTGTGTAGGTCTCCCTTGTGCCTCCAAAACAGTTGTGTCTCATCAGAGAATGGACATGGGCCTTCTGAGGGTGTCCTGTGGTGCCTGGCAACAGAATGTTGTTAGTGGGGGCCTTTGGGTCCTATGGGTTGAGGGGAGCCTGGTCTGGTCTGGTCTAGGTGGGTGCTACATGTCTAAGTAATATCCACATGAAGGAATGCCAGGTCCAAAACTTTCACAGAAGAACATTGAACTGTCACATGATGGTCAATGTTATTTAATTCTCCTGTCAGTGGTTTTTATGTTATGCCTGATCAGTGTATTCACTTACTTACTTTAATATAATGTTTCCACAAGAATATGACGTGTTTTACATTTGTGCACGTGTTGTCCTGCCTTACAGATACCATTTTGCTTGTCTTTGAAGTGAGGGTAAAAATCCATGAGCAACAGCAACAACGTGAACATTAAATCTAATCTTGCATTTGAGGAAGTGATGTTATCTCAACTTGGTAATGCCGCTGGAAGCGTGGACTGATTGGAAAAACATACGCAAGTATGATGGTGGCATTCAAGTGCTGGTCAGCTGATCTGATATTCAAAACTGCTGCCAGATCAACTTGACTTCATTTCATTTGACTAAAATGTTTTGTCGTTGTTTCATTCTGGAAATTAGTTGTTCTACAGTTGTTTGTTCCAAATATTTGCGTTCTTTTGTCATGACATTTTATGTATTTCAAGTTTTTAAAAAAAAAAACTTCCTTGCTTATCTTACTTGCTGCTGATTCTCAGTAGCAGGTTTTAGAGTCGCTTCTCACACATTGAGCAAACTCTACCATTTTTAAATATCTTTATAATGTTTAAAATGTTTTTCTTTCTGATTTTAACACGCAGACTAATGAAACAGGTTTAATAAGAGGATATTTCTTACCTAATCTCTGCGAACATCTAACCTCTGCATATAATGTTTGAACAACAAATTAATTTGTTGCGTGTAAAAGGCTTGGAAGGAAGGTACTTTTAAATCTTGCTGTGTACGATGCCCTATCAGCCCTGCACACCTGACCTGCTGCATAGCCGAGAGACTGGAGTTTACATAAGACGTCAATCAAATGCATGAGTGTACACAGTAATGTAGCTAGCGCAAGCGTGCACACATACACACACAGATACACACGGTGCACTTGGTCACATACACAATCAGGCAAGTGGTGTTGAAGAAGGGGGTGGTTATTGTCCAAGAGGGAGGGGTTTGGCTCTGTGACTGACAGGCCATTAATTATCAGGGTTTGGTCAGTCATGTTGTTGACTGACGTCAGAGTGAAGGAACGCACCTTGTTCTAAATATAACTCACACCTGCCTTCAAACACACACATACACACACACAAATGCATGCATGAATGTGTACACACACGTTAAAACAAAATTACAGCATTCACAAGTACACAAGTGGGGCAAAAATGCATACGGACTCACATTCACACACTTTCAGTACAAGCATGCAGGCTAAAGCAACTCTATACTTTACAAACGTGAACTTTGACCTTCAGCAAATACCAAACCCGTTTCCCCTTCAGATAGGCACAGGTCATACCGAAACTACAACGCAACAGGAAAAGGATTTTTTTTTTCTTTTTTTACTGGAACCAACACGATTATTTACAAATGATATGTTAAAGTTCGTTAACAGAATATTTACATCTGGTGAATCAGACCGACTACACGTATTTTGTCTTAGTTTAACTCTGAACCAGTATTTCAGCTGTGTTGAAGTGATTTCTCTGTCAGTAGTGTGTGCAAGGTCTCACAAATAACAAAATGGAATCGATGTACAGAAAAAAAATAAAATCTTTCCTGGTCCAAGTATTTCAAGGTGCTGATCTAAATTCCTCTTGGTCTGATAACATTGCTCCTTTATATTCAGTTTAAGCTGTATTCACTTGTTGAAATCCTCCAATTCATTAAAACATCGAAGGCATAATACGCTCCAGCTGTACTCTTTTTTGTGCCAGTATACACAATAAACAGGCACAAAATGTTCCTACAAACAAAAAGTGGACAACAAAGAGGAAATCAATGGTTGAATTCATGTAGAGGCCTTTATCCAATCTTATTTTTCCAGTTCCCCGTTCACATATTCAGATATATTCCATATAAATGTCTTATATTCTTCTTTGTTTGACACCGTGTGGTATTGCTGGCATATAGCACCAAGTGTACAATGTGTTATGTTTTGGATATATTTTATTTCATGCTGGGCACCACCAGGTAGAATCCTGCCAGTCCCTTAACCAGTCCCTGCAATTTGCACATATCCAATAATCTCTTGATATTCTGAAAAATGAAGCCGAGTGTCAAAATGCAGTTCCTCAAATGGCCACTTGAGGCAGTCTCTGGACGCTGATCAATCACCAAAACCAAGAAGTTAAAATGTCCAAAATTGTGTTGAGGCCTAAATCTATGTATGACATAAAAGCGTTGCTACTTTGAGTAATAGGTTGCCTAGCCCAGGAGTCACCTGCTCATATTATCTCCACTCAAACTCCACCTCTTTGCCTGTTTTTAATTAGCCAGGAGTTAGGTGGAGTCGAGGACTGCCAAGATGGCGATGACCGGAGACACCACACTGAGCTTCAAAACCACACTTAAAATCCTAGTCTCAAAATCAGAATATCTTGACTAATTATGGTATTTACATGCACTGGCGATCCTAATTACATTCCAGATTCATGGCTCTGTACAGACACCTCTGGTTTTAGCCTCTTCTGTAGCCTTGCTTGTTGCTGGTAATTAACTTATTGTCCAGACAAACTCCACAGCATCACAGAAGAAGGAAGGGGATATAAACACCGTCAACACTTGGTGAACCAAGCCTTTATTTGCGTCTTGACCCAGAACCCTTTATAGCCACCTTTTGGCTTACAATAGTACAAAAACTATATCACCACTTTTTGGTACATAAAACAGTTCCCTTTAAGCAGATAGGAGTATTGGTTCAAGCGGATAGCTCACACACACGTCCTTTCCTGGGTGACAGCAACTTCTCGTAACACTGCACAGTCACTTGCGACACAAACAAATTACTCACAAGGCCTCCTCCCTTAAAGCGGGTAAGGCTTGGCCGTTAATACTTGGTTCTGAGGTGCCCGAGGCAAAGACGTACCTGTGATATCTTCCCAGTCCAAACTAGCTAAATAAATTATAGGGTAGATAGGAGGTGGACCCCAGGGGTGGCTTCATATGTTTGATGGGGCTTATGGTTGTAAAAAAGGTATCTGGGGCCCCTTTTGTAATTTGTAAATAGCTGAGTTTGCCTGTCCTGACAATGGACCTCTGTCATATAAAATATTATTAATAGTATGAATAACGGTGTGAATGTAAACATACTGAGTTTGCAACAGGAAGAAAACAGCATATAGCTATGTCATTTAAATGCTGCTGTTTGTTGATACTGATGGGATGGACACTATTTAAATTTTAAACCTCTAGCTTCAACTTTTGCAGAGGAAATCAGTAGAAAGGCATACCTCAACTTCCTTAAAACCCATTTAATTTAATATCTGGCCTGGTGCCCGACTGTGTATTGATAAAAAGTTGTCTTTCATGTTAGCAGTTGACGTTAGCACGATGAACAAGATAGAGACACAATGAAAACACAGCGCGGCAGCCAAACATCGCGGCTGAATGATGTAACCGTCACAAAGAGCTCAGCACGCAAATGTTTGCAGCCAGATAGCAAGAAAATAAATGACTTAAGATGATAATGAATGTGACACAGAGATAGTTTATTTGTTTAAACACACATACACACTATCTCTCTCTCACAGACTCACACACTTGAGCGACACACACTTGATGAGAATAAAACGGAGATAAATGCATGCCCACTACACTCAATTAATAGCATTGCTTCAAATCCATCACGTAATTACCAAACGCAAAATCACTGCCCTTTAAAGATACGGTAATGGTGACTACTAGCTTTTCTAAAAACAGATAGCGGCGTTCTCTCGATAGATGCAGGGGAACAATACCTAAATCATTTTCTTAATTATCTCCTCTGGAACTAATGTTGCAGATATGTGTGTGAATTAATTATTGGAGCTTGATATAACAGAGGGAGCAAGAAAGAGAGCAGCATTATCCACAGAATCTTTTTATTTATTTTTTTCTCATGCGGCATTCATTAAGGCGAAGGCAACTGTCAGTCACTCGAGGAGACAAAACCCTGATTTCCAGAAATCAAATTAGCGGTGAAAACACAGAGAGAGGAGGGACAGGGAAATCAACAAAAGACAGCCGAGACCTTATTGTGAGCATCGATGAGAGGCGCAGTGCAGCGGAGAATGTTTCTTTCTTCCATTTGTCTTTTTTTTCCCCTCTCTCACCATACAGTGTCTTTTCTGCGTGAAACACTTTCTGTGGTTGGGGATCAGCTTCCTTTCAGCGCAACGCTTGGCATAATGAACGCAACCTTGTGACTCTCCCTCCGTCAGACACATACATACACAAATTCAATTTAACTCACAATGTAGACTCGCTCTATACGTGCTCGTTCTCAGAGTTTCTCCATAATGCTGACGGCTTGTATGTTATCTTCAGTGTGAAGGCCACAGGACGCATTGTGTGGCTAGTCAGCTAGAGTTGGAGTGCATTGGCTGTTGCTGTGCAAGTGGAGGTGGATATGTCGACATCCATGACACAAAACTTTTCTGATGGAATCACAATAGACTGTTCATTAAGAGCATATGGTTCCAGTCCGTGTCAGGTAAAAATGGGTCTTGTTAGGACAGACCAAGTGGCAACTAAAAACTAAAGCCAGTACGGGAGTACCATAAACTGCTGTCCCTCAAATAGCCGCTTGACTCTCGGCCCAAAAAATGACTCAATCCTAGGGGTGTAATTGTACACACAAGTCACGGTTCGGTACAACGGGAAAAAAGCAACAAAAACTCACATGTATAAGTGCTGTGCTATGCTTTTTCATTTATTTTGAACAGACACCAATAGACTGAAAAAAAACCCACCTCCTGTTATAAAAGTAAAAAATAAAAGTAAAAAAATATATCGGGGTGATGCCGTCTTATGTGCGTTAGCATGTTTGACTTGTTTCCAGTGACATACCACACCTCCAAGAAACATCGTCGGCAGACAGTCTTTGTCCGGTACACCACTCACGTGCCATCGCCGTTATGTTGCACCGGGAAACCAAAGTGTTCCCACACTGGTGATTTAACTCCACTTCCAACTCCACACTTCTCTTAGTACATATATGCTCCACACTTTCCATGACTTTTCTTCGTCTGTTTTTTCTTCTTCTGTCGGCTAATGATGTTAGCTGGCAGCTTTTACGCTCATTACCGCTTCCTGGATTGAAGTGAGGACTCGACTTTTTCTTTATTTAAAAGCTAATCACTCAGACGTATTCGCCGTATGACTGCGTGCACCGAACCATGACGTCCATACCGAGACACCGCAAATACAAATACCGTTACACCCCTACTCAGTCCCCATAGATGTTAAAATGCCCACTTTTACAGCGAGAATAATCATCTTTACAGCCTGGTACAAAGGGTTAGGGTTGTCTTTCAGCTCTTTGGCCATTTTTGGATAAGTAGGGAGTAGGAGTTTCAATTTAGAAACTGTTACGATTTTTACAATATCCTGGACGTTATCAATTCTTCTAAACCAGGGGTCTTCAACGTTTTCCAGGCCGAGGACCCCCAAACTGATGGAGAGATGGAGGGACCCCCTACTTGTGTATATGTGTATTTAAAGACATTTAAATTTATGGAAAATCTGCCTTTCTCTAAACAAGATGAAAATTACGCCAGCCTGTAAGTCACATAATGAATCAGATAGATGTTCGCATCTCAGTTAACCTAAAACAATCTTGTGGCGATATTGTGGTGAAAGTGAAACTAATCTTTGGGGAGTTTTAGTCAGATATGTACACATTAAAACTGATCTGGAATTAATAAAGGAATCGATAAATTGCTGGATCAAGAAACAGAATTGACGGTGGTAGTGATACTGATAAAATTTAAACAATTTCAATCCTTGGCTGGGAGTTGGACGGACTCAGGAAATGGTCAAGATGGCAAC
>JASGAT010363794.1:0-14671 GCA_030220025.1 Chelon auratus
TAGACGCGCCCCTAGCGGCAGCAAATTACATTTGCTTCCAGGGGCAGTCTAGTTACTCTCCGTTGACTTGAGATTTCGAAAAATCCAAGATGGACCGGGCCAATGACAAGTCAGTGGGCGGGCTTAACATGATGACGACTGACCTGCGACCATAAGTTCTGTGAATTACGCGTGAATTTCCCATCCTGCTTGAACTACCAGAGCGATGGCTGCTTCTAGCAAACAACTTTCTTTCGAATCGGCTTTGGCCGCCACTCTGAAAGACTTGAAGTTAAACTTTTCTCTGAGAAAAGAACATGAAACTGCACTGAGGTCGTTCTTTTCTTAACTCTCTTTTCCGTCGCTCTGACTACGTCACCTTCTTCGTTGCTCTGATTGGTTGTTGCGCTATCCTATTGCGTGGAGAGGGAGTTTGAAAGGCAACCGTTTATCCCACCCCTCCGGTTGAGCCCTGTCTATGGAGAGTGCCCAGACCCTACATTTAATGTGGGTCTGGCTCGTCAGGCTAAGAGGCGCCCATATCCCCGGGAAAATAGCATCACCTTGGCCAAAGCAAGGAAGAAGGGACGCATTGACCATATTTATGTACAGTCAGTGGTTTGGACAAGTGCAGGGAGGTTTGACTGCATTGTCTTTTGTATCAACATCATAGTGTTTCTTGACATAGGTGTGGGTTGCTGGACGCTGTGCAGAAGGAAATGCCACATCATGAGACAAATAGTGTGGTGACGGAATTGTTGCTAGAACGTTTGAAAGCTTCAACTATACGTCTTTTTTGGAGGCCTTAATTTTTTTTAACCTTTTAAGATGGAAAACTGCAAGTGCTTCAACAAAGTTATCATCTCAGCCAGCTCAAACTGATTCTGTTTGTTCGTTTTCACTTTAAAACAACAAATGGCCTTTGAATTCAGCCGAAGCCAATGTCAAAATGAGTAATTCGGCGTATTTCTGTCCTCATAAAATCCCTTCGTGCCCTTCACAGACACATATTCTTCTTTCATCAGATCCATGCACACCGAGCCTTGGCACAGTGCAGGGTAGCACGGATACAGATCAGATACCTTTGTCAACTCTCCTCAGCAGGATGTAATGATATTGATGACAGGAAGTCATCATGGAGGACATGTATCACAGCGGGAAATGTCTTAGGTGAAACATGTTCCCTCTTGACTCATCAATTCTTTAGCAACCTGCTGCCACCTCTCTCTTCTGGTTACCGCAGTACATTTCCCACCCTTTTTCTTTTTTGCATTTGCCCTCTCCTTCACACACACAGCCAAATCCTAACTCCTTTAAAATTTTTTCCATTTACACCTGTGCCTCTGAATTTATCAGAGCTTGATGAGGACAACGAGGCCCAGAAGATTTTTTACTATACCATAATACAGACTAGTAAGAACAATTACTAAGTATATAGAAAGTATAAGAAACCCTAAAGTAAGATGGTGCAGATCTTAACTCAACATACTGGGGTTTTATTAGCTAAGTTGGATCAAAAGTGTACAAGTGTGAAAAGCTGCATAATGTATAGCATCTACAACAGACCAGGGCAGCTCTGCAGCAGCTGAGGTGGAAGGAGCATGCCTCGTAATTGGATCTGTTTTTGGATATTTTACCTTGGTGGACAAAAACGCACATTAGAGCGAGGTGTACTGGAAATGCCCGCAACCTGCAGTGTAATGTGAATGTGATCGCGCTTGCCAGATCACCACCTCCGGATGCAGTGTGCCTTAAATTTGGGTGTCAGCCAGAGTCATCTAGTTGCAAATGCAGTCCGCGCAGTGTCGTGAAAAGTAGCGCACGAGGCTGAAATTTCGACTCGCGCGTGTGTAAGCTTCCCCACAGCTGTACTGAAGAATTTACCGTGTAATCTCCTCCCGGCTGTCATTGCTCTTTCCCCCCTTTCGTAGTGAAGAGGTCTCTGTGCGGCTGTAAAGGTCGGAAAAACTGCGAAGAAGTGGTTGTGTCTGATGCAAGAAACAGCCGATTGAACCATAAATACTGTGCCTGCACCTGCCATGTTTTTTATTGACTGTGCATACTCCCTACCTGCTCTGCTGCTTTGCATAGTTCCAATGAAAAATGACATTGCATCATAAAAAGGATTCTTACAAAAGTGAGTTCAAGCCCCCCTGAGTTGTGTCCTATGTGTTTTGTGACATGCCTGGGCCTTGTTGAATAAGCACACAGTTTTTGTGCTTTGTAATTCTGTGTGGTCATGTTGCTAAAATACACCTTAGTACAGAAGCCCCCTTTTTTTATTTTTTTTTTTATTAATTTGGTTTAATTATTGTTTTATTATCTCTTTTACTATCTGACAGATAAAAATTCCATAAATTTTCTCTCTCCCTCGCCTTCTCTGTATGTGTCCGTGTCCCCTGCTGGGCTGAAGAGAGTCTAGCTGTTGAGCCGAATCTACTAGTGAATTAAAAGCTCTGCAGCCTGGCAGGTGCCTCATTAGAAATATATTAGGGCTGTTATCAGTAACCTAACACTCCCTGTTTAAATGTCTATAGCTGCGTGTGTGTCTGCTTTGTGTGTGTGTGTGTGTCGGTGCCTTTTTAATTGAAGCTGTGTTAATTCAGCGCTGCGGTGATTTAATACTGAAACTGGATGTGTTCATTTTCAGACCCCTAGATTCATTTTGTGATGAAGTGCCACTCAGGCAGCCGTAGGTGTGGGGTTAGCTAGATTAGTTAGAGGTGTCCCGAAACCTGCCTAAATCAGCCAGGCCAGTGACGCATGATAAACAGCAAATGCCAACCTGAGGGCAAAATCACATTGACCTGTTCTGCTGCATGATTTACACTGCAGCTAAGTCTAATGACACTGTAGGACAGTCGGTTTTATATATACGCTGGTATCAACTCAAAGACACCCAAACAAAAGCCAGTGGGATCTGTGGGATTATTTGCATTGTGCGTATGTCTCGGGCTGAAGACGCCGGCAATGCTTCTCGCAAGTTTGACTAAATGAGCTTGTTCTTAAGCCGTAGCTGTGCGTGATATTTTGAGAGAGGTCAGGGAAGAAAATAGTTTCATGTCTTTCAAAACTCTAACTTATGGAAAAAAGAAAAAAAAAACTCTAGACTCAGAGGGGTTTCTGTAATCCTCTTCCATACTTGTTAAAGTTGAATATCCCAATACAAGTTGTGTAACTGACTGATTCAGTCAAATCGTTTGGTGCTTCAGAGTCCAAGACGCTCTAGCTGATGTTTTTCTTTTTTCTTTTTTCTTAAGCTGCAAGTGCTGTTTAATTCCCTAGTACTTTCACATTCTGCCTTTAGCTTCAAGCTTTTAGCATATGACTGTTTGGCCATGGGCTTTTAACACATGCTAAACAATGGAGCATTACACAACTTTTCTTTGGAAACCACGTCTTTAATTTGGATGCAGAATGACCAATTTTAATGTGCTGGGTAGAACAAATGGGGCTTCTCACCCTTTGAAGCCTTAATCCTAGCCTTAATCCTTAATCATGTGACATTTGAGGTCTTGTCTTGCATGGGCCGAGAGTTCCCATGATTCATCGGTGTCTGATTACCTGTTTTTCTCTATACAGCACACTCGGGATAACAATGAGATAATAGCCTTCTTGAGGTAGTGAATAATCTATTTAGGAATTATAACTTTTATAAATACGTTTAGTCAACATTGGAAAAAACATGTTGCAATTTTTATATTTTCCACTTTTACCTTGTTTTCCATGTCTCCCTGACGCCTGATATTGTAAGAAACCCAATTAAATTTTTCAAAGCCACAAAAAAAGCAAACAAATAGAGTCAAGGAAAACTTTTGAGTGACGTTCCAAAGTCTCTTTGTCGAGCTCAAGTTAAGGCTTTTTTTGGTATGTGGTATTTACACGTGCTGTATGTTTTAAAACTGCAATTTTCATTACTTGCAGAGCATTTCATAAGAAAAAAATGGAGCGAATGACACCATAAAATTTGCTCTGCTGTCCCATTTTTCTTCCGACTTCAAACAAGGTTTCAGTGTTTGTGTGTCAGGGCAAAAGGGATGGGGCTTTTGCGGCGAAGAAGCAGAGAAACACTCGGTGAACTACAAAGCGTGGAAAACTTGACAGAGTTTAGTCTTTGGCTGCTGACAGAGTAGATTGTAGTTGAGCCGAGATTTTCAGACTGCCTCCACAGACACTGAGATCTAAATTAACAGAGACTTTCAGACAGAATGCGGCGTATTGTTCTGCACGGTGCACTCTATATGGTATACTCTATGAGCACAATGTACAGTATGTCGTTGTGTGCATACACAGAAGCACACACAAAGAATAATTATTGGTATCCAGTTATAAATTGTCTCAAACTGTACTGCGGGAGAACATAACAGAGAGTCAGTGTCAGTCAGAGAAAGGCGATGTACACGTGTCGTTTTGATGGTAAACTACAAGCTTTGAAGTGTTAACTCTGCAACTGTGCACGCCATTACTTTATCAGTGTGCACACAAACAAGAGAATGTGGGCAGTGAGACGATCTGACATTTAACATAATGGGATACTGGGTGTCTCCAGGGGTAACTGCAGTCTTGGTTATGAGATCAGAGATGTGCAGGCTTTATATTGACTGCTTCCAAAATCGACCGGGTTCTTCGGCGTAATTAGATGTTGTGAATTTGCCATGAATTTGTCATTCCAAGTCGGAGAATATATATATATACACACACACACACACATACATATAAAATTAAAACCTAACCAATCCATCCGATGGCATTAGTCACCCAATATTTCAAAGCAATGACTTTGAAATGCCACTAAAACCAATTTATTTTTAGTGGTAGTATTACAAGGCTTCATCAAAAAATATACATTGTTTTATGATACATTTGTTGTTACTCATGGACAACTTTCTGCTCAAATAATTCTGCTCTTTTTTCATTTATGGCAGTTGCAGAATATTGGCCGACACCCTACTGCAGCTTTTACACAGACACTGTCATGCTAATAATCAAAATCATGGCCCAATCAAAATAAAAATAAACACCACATATAACCTTCTTAAAACGGAGTGGACCATTCTAGCCAGTTCGGGAGGAATTTTTAATCAGATTGACGGGGGTGGCGTAAACCTCAGATAATCCGTCCAATGGGAAAAGGTTAGCGCAGAATAATAATGTAAATGATTGATTCAGATGATCGTTTCCGGAATGAATGCATTCTTTACGTGGAGGTCTGTAAGAGGGACTGAAACGCGGAGGTAGAAAAATGACAAGTTGTTGAAACCAGTGGTTGAAAAGATGAGCGACGCCATGAGGGAGTTCAATGCTGTCAATATAGTTGGACAAAAAGAAAGACGTCTTTCCATTTAAATATCTTATTAGGACATTTCATTTAGCATTCACGTGAACATTAATATTGAAATCTCTGATTTATTATGACATAATGTTCTTTCATGTCAATAAATGGGTTTCAGAGGGTACATTTTCTAATTCGTGAAATATGCAGCGTCTTTGGCTCTTTTGTATTTATCTCTCAATTTGGTCTATTTTTCACTTAGACTGGAAAATATCCACTGAGAATCAATTGAGCCTGGCAGAAGGAGCGATTTTGGCACGATTCTCCGTTTCTCAAAACTCTCTCAGAACCGTGTGAGTTAGCGTCCAGGCTTGTCCATCATGCAGCCTACTTTACATGGCACCGGAACCAAGAACATGCTTGTGAGCCTTGCCAGATCACAATGCACAAAGCGCAGTCTGCCCGAAGTTTTCAGAGTTTTTTTTGGGAAACGGGCTAATGATAACGTAACAAAAAGTCCAAAAATGTGTTAGTCTGCCAGTAAACCACGTAATTACAGAATTGTGCAAGGCAACTTTGAAAATCCCCATGAATATTGTATTTTTGCTGTGCTGATGTGGTTTAACCTCTCAGTGTGTTGGCCGAGGTTCCAGGTTCAACAGAGCATGTATTAGACCACACAGCATTGTTGATGGGTTTAATCAGAGGTAAGACAGGCTTGAATTTTTCAACGAGAGTTCAGTGACATGCTGCTTTTTTTTTTTTTAAATTAATTATAATTTGGTGTTACGGGAATTTTTCTATGAGGAAACTGATTTATCATTTTTCTCTGCTAAGCTTGTTTAGAAAAACATTGTTTTGTGAAGGCCCATGCTTTAAATGTGGCATAGATGCATAAAACAGAAACATGATTGGTTGCCAAATGACAAATAAAAAATGTAACCGGGTGAATCTACGCTCATAGATGTTCAGTGGCATTGCAAAGAAAAAGAATTTAGGATAAAAAATAGTAATACACATATATTTTCCATTAACGCCACCTGCTGAGAGATACTCTCAAAAACGAAACTCTTTGCTGTCGTTAAAAAGCTCGATAATGTACAGTTGTAGGAATATGGAAATCGAGAAAAGAGCCAAATCTGCTGCTGATGTACCAGTTGGTGCACCAGACCGTTGGGCCACCGACGGGAAAAGTTTTCTTCCTCCAGTAAGTCATGTTGCAATGTGTGGCGTCTCCTAGTGTGTTGCCATTTCTTTTACACTTTTTGCTTCCACTCTGCTTTTAACAGCTTTTATACACGTGGGATGGAGGGGGTGAGAAAAATAGCCTGGCAAAAACAGCCCACTAGTTCACTATTTCATTGTCGTCTGGTAAGATACATTTCTAGTAAATATTTCAGATGGAGCCGACAATAAAAGACAGTCGGTTCCCTCCTTCGCTCAGACCATGAACTTTTTATACGTCTCGCTGCATAACCGCACCGGTCTCTGAACCATCGCTGGTCAGAATTTCTTCTGTTGTTGGTACTTATGCCAATTCCAACAAAAACCCAGAACCTGCTTTACTACTTGGTAATTTGAATCAAACTGACTTGTACTCCGGTTGAGCTTAGCACTTTTAAAGAAGCTTAAAAATAACGAAACAGGTGCAAACTCTTGGTGATAATACATGAGCCCTTATAATAAGAATGGGAAAAAAGGAATTTGATAGCAGTTTTTCTTCCTTCCTCTCTTTCATCACATACGCACTTTTTTGCTCTCTCTTGCTCTCTCACTGTCTGTCTGTCTGTCTGTCTGTCTGTATGCTTTACACCATAATCATCTTGGGTATTTGCAAGCAGTCACAAGGCCGCTCTGAGGTTGTGCTCAGACAAAAACACTTAAGATATTTTGGTCTTTCTTGAGTGGATAGGTCTGTGAGTGTGTTTGACAACAGCAAAGTACTTAGTTGTCTGGAGATTAGACATCAGGTTTTTACAAAAACATGAGTGGTGGAAGACGCAGGCTTTCATCTGATATATTTAAAGTGTACACATGTTCTATAAAGACTATTTAGCATGCTGATTAAAATCCTTGAATACATTACAGATCTGTATGGTCACATACTAGCTGATTATGGATGCTTACTCTCATTGCTTACTCTGTCATTTCATTTTGAAATGAAGGACAGTGTTTTAAGCAGAGCTTTTCAGACATGTCTGGCTGTTTGCTCTGTTTCCAGTGCAGTGTCACACAGACCGTGGCCATACTTGAGCACGCACACCCACTCAAACATGCAAATACACACACCCGCTTTCACCTTGTCAGCATTTGCTCCAGATGCGTCTTGATGGGTAAAGCATCCATTAACACATTAGTGCGTCTTTATCCATGGCGGTGCAGCTGCACACCTCATGACGTGCTACTCCACACACATTGCCCAGTTTCCCGCAGGTGGAGCAGAGCTTGTTGCACAGCAGCAACACCAGCAGGGTGAGCCCGTGACAGAGTATTTGCTCACGAGGACGTAAAGCCAATTTCACGTAGGCATTAATGTGTTTACTGATGAAAAGTAACTATTTTCCACCTGCTAAAAATCACTTTATTCACCGAGGTGAGTTTGACCGGCTAATGTTAGGTTTTATGTTAATGACCCTGGCTAATGTGAAACCTCTTGGTTGGAACAAAAGCTATAAGGTTTCTTAAGGCTCTCTCTTTATGCCTCATTAGCTTTGCTATCGTTTGATTGGAGGAGATGAGCTTCTACTTTGCTTTTGACTTCTGACCAGGGCTCATTACCCCTCCACTCTCTGTCCACTCTACCTTTATTTCGCGAGAAATACGCACATAAGCCGTTTATGTAGCAAGTGGAACAGGCCTTTCACGGAATGTCATTAACGGATTTATTAGACTTGTCATTTACACATCGCACAATCCGTCATCAGATGCAAAATACTGTCAAATACAATGAAATTTCTAAAACGCGCCAAACAAAAGCCCCTTTCATAATTTGCAACTGCCAACGATGGCTGACACCGAACCACATCGCTCAGCATTTCACAAGATGCCAGAATCTCATCCGCCCACTTGCGCGCATCCTTGGAAACACATATGCGCAAATACTCAGACATGCATCTTTTCCTTTTCAAATAAACGCACCCTCCTCCCCCTCTATAATCTCTATCAGTCACTCAGCGGGAAAAGACATCCTGATGCTCCTCCGGTGTTTACTCTCCATCATGTCTGAAAGCAGACCCGCTGTGTATGAATGTGCGTGTATTTATCGACGCCATTCTTTAGGTATGCCTCAGTAAATGCAAAATGAGTCATGTACAATGTTAATTCAGCAACAGTGCTAATTCCATAAGGGAAGCTGATGGTATAAAAATATTGGGGTAAAAAAAATCTATTATTTTTGTTTGATTATTTTTCTCATTCTGTCTATCTCTGTCTTTTTAGGTGAGTCAACAATATGTGGTGGAAGCCTCTCCTCTGCAGCACTGGATTTGTGAGTGATGGGAACACATTCCAACTGTGCTTTAAAGACAGGACCACATTTAGACTGTTTTAGAAATCTTTACAGTACACCGATAAATCTCAACCCGTTATTCAACTCCCATGAAAACCCTCAGACCAGGTGTCCCTGGCATTGCTGGAAAGTCTTTAATAAGGTCTAGTGTTCTTGGCAAAGTTTCTAGTCAGTAAGCCTTCACAGGTAAATTTTTCACAAGAAATGGGAGAGTCCATTTTGGTTCTTTGAACATGGGTTAACCAGGGGAGATCACCGAGCAATATTTCACAGCATACAGTTTGACATCTCAGCAGCATATACACCTTTGTAAGCCCTAAGAGGCCTTTTCCTGCATTTTTCTTACTGCCAATGTTGTCTGCCCCAAAGCTAGGAATATGTGCTACACTATTCCCTTCCTTTTTCAGTTTCCAAGAAATCATTTGCCTGCCCCCGGAGCTAACCCTCTACTGTATAGGCTCTTGCGGTGAATGCTATGGTGTAAATCAAAATCATTGAGTTCGAGATGCACATGCAAAAGGTGTCCAGGGCTTTAGTTACTCCAACCTGAAGCTATGTGTTCGTTTTAATGCAACAAGGCTTGCTTTGAGAGAAAGGGTTATTGGGAACAATGCTACGCGCCAGGTGGCAGCCACTATTTGCGCTCCGAGAGCCTGTTTTTCCGGTTCAGACATGCCACTCTCATCTGCTCTTGGAACAAATGAAAATACAGTGATGGCTTCTGCCAAAATACACATTAACACTTGGCTTCGTAAGATGTCAAGGAGTGAGTTTTATCACCAATGAATGGTGTAAGCATGCTGTGGCATTTACCATCCTATGGTCATGGAGTCTGTGGGTTTTAAAATGAAGTGGACTTCTGAGATCAGCTTAAAAACCTCATGTGATCGCTCGCTGTTGGTGGTACTTGAGTTAAGCACATGAATCACAAGGTTGTTTTTTTTTTTTTTTTTTTTTTNGTCCAGTCAAGTCTACGCCACCTATTTTCTGACACTAGTTCTTGCTTTTCTTACAACCGTTCTGCTTTTTTTTCAGCTGGAGGCATGATTTAGAAACTCATTAAACTTTGAATCAGGACAATGATATAATCAGAGCCACAAAATCATAGCAGCTCTATTACAGCTGCATTCGTTAAGCGAGCCATGTGCTAACCTGAGTGCGCAGGGATGACTTTTAGCATGTCTTGTTGCACTTAATTATAGATAGTTATTAAACTCAAAGGAAATGTAGGCATTCAGTCGCTTCAAGGGGATTAATAACTAATAGCAAAAACACAAAATGGCTGGCGATGATGAAGGCAGAATACAAAATGATAACAAGCTTGTGGTGAGACATGACATTTTGATAACAAGCAGATGAGACAAGAGAACCCAGTCAGTGTATAAGCTAAACAAGGAAAGTTTGAAATACAGAAGTTTAGACATGAGAGAGTCCCCCGCCTCCTTTGGGAGATGTCAAAGAGTCGAATGGCTTAGAAGACAATGGATGTCTAGTGGAGCAGCAATGTGACAGCAGCCTGCCACTGAACATGCCCCTCTGGTTAACAAGTACGCTGTGCAAGGGGTGGTTGGCCTTGTCCATGATAGACAGCAGTTTGTTCAAGGTCCTCTCTGCAAGTGATACGGCCTTGCCCTGAAGCTCAGCACCAAATCTGTTCTCCCAATCAATGTATGTGATGGGAGTAAAGCACAATAGAATATATAACAGAGTTTAATAATGCATATTATTCATCATTCTCTTGTGGTCTTCGGTGGCTATTTTAGAGGTTTCTGGTGCAAATTGTTCATGATGATTATAAGAATTAGGATGAGAAAATTGTGTCTGGCTTGACATGCATAATTGCGCTTAAAAATCACCAGGAGGAGTTCATGCATCAATGTTTAAGACAAATCTATTTCTACTTTCTGTACTGGACATCTGGCTCTTTATTCAGTTTTCTATATTTCTTTCTCACATGCAGACGCAACTATGTAAGGCCTTCCTAACGTCCTCTTCTGTAATACAGAGCACAAGTTCTCTTCATTTTTCTTTTGTTTGAAATATCATAATAGTTTGAATTCCCGGAGTCACCACTTGCACTTTCATCTATTGATGTACATCAAATGAGAATTTTGATATATGAAGTTGGTAAAGTATGGTTGATTTTCTAGTATCCCTTCATCTTTTTTACCTTCCAAATTGTGACATATTTCATTTGAGATTACCTACAAATGAAGCCAGAGGAATTACATTAAGCTGGCTTAAACCATTGTTTTTCTTTGACTAGCTTAGACCAGAGCTTCCTTGGATGTCACATATCACTTGGCTTGTGCCCAAAGTTTCTATATTGAAAAACTTAATTACTTGAATTTTAAGACCTTTTAAATTATGCCCTGTCTGATTTCCAGGAAGAAAGACTAAAGAAAGTGCTTCTGAGTATTCAATGATATAATGTTATTGTACTTTATAATAACATTTGTCTAATTGGATATATGTGACTTGGCACTTTTCATTCATCAGTTATTAGTTTGTATATCCCTTCTGTCCTGAATGCAAACTCAACCCTGTTCTAATACTAATTCTGTGCCTTAGATAAACCTTGGCCCAAACGGAGAGTATCTTTGACAAATCACAGTCACTGTCTTTCTGTATGTCAGTCTGTGGACTGTTACAGTGAAGTCTTACTTTCAGACAGATCACAGACAGTGGGTTCAACTCAGAGGAACTAGATGATAAACATGTTCCAGGTTGCCCTTGATGCATGCAGTATTTCACTTAATCCAGTTTGTTTCCATACAGTGTTGGCAGCTGAAATGTGTTGTTTTTTTGTTTTTGTTTTTTTGTTTGTGGGCTACCTTTGCATTTATTGCATTTGTTATCGGGATCATAAATACTGACCGTCATTTATCACAGTGAGATGCTTAAAATTGTGACATTTCGTCAAAAAACACTTCATTCTACATTTCTCTTTTAAATTTCACCAAAAGCACACCATTTGCCAAAGTCCTCTACGGCACAACTGAAAAGCCATGACTGACTCACCTGTGACTAATGGTCACGTAGCAGAAATTCAATGACTATTTGGCTGAACTGAAGGCTGTGTTTACATAGAGTGGGGAGAAGACGACAAGAGGGACTGAAAGCAAAGTAAAATATATCTGAGCAATAAAATAAATGCAGCATGGCTCCAAAACAGTATACAGCGGAGCGCCTGATTTTAGACAGAAAAAGTTTTTTTTTTTAGCCTGGTATGACTGGTGCCTGGGCAGGGTGAGATATTTGTTCTAGACTGAATGTGCAAAGCAGCGTGAAAGACATATAGTTTTTAGAGGTTGTCAAATGTAACTCGTTAGACATCTATATGTGGATCACCCATTTTTGTCAGCTATTGGTAACCCATGATGCCCATACTGATTCAGACTTTATTTTAATAGATTTTTATTTTGTTTTATGATTCATGGCATTTAACTGTGGTGTACTCCATCTCTGCTTCTAGCCAAGATGGCATTGTTTTTTTAAAGGGCAGGACTTTCAATTGCATTTAAAAAAAAATGTAAGAAGAAATGATCAAGTTTCATAAGGTGAACATATGAAGGCGAAAGCAGTTAAACAAACACAGAGCGGAGAGCCGAGGAAAAAAACAACTGCAAAGTGGAGAGAGTCTCCTCTGTGAGATTGAGGTAATAATGGGAGATCAAGATAAACCTTATCAGAACCGTTCACTTCCTGCTGAGTCCACTACACACACCCACGCACACACACGTTTGTATGGCTATCTTTGTGCAGTCTCTAGCCCCTTACTCTAGCCTTAACCATCTCAACTAAGTGCCTAACCCTACTCTATACTCTAATCCTAAATGTAACCTAACCCTCATACGGCCTTGTAAAGAACCGGCCAAAATGTCCTCACTTTGCACACATGTCCTCACTCTGAAGGTGAAAAACTGAAAGGCTGGTCCCCAGAAAGATAGATGTACAAACACACACACACACACACACACACACACAAATAATAAAAAATTAGCCGGTCCTTGTGTATTTTCTTACTTCTGCATAATTAACTTGTATCTGCTCTTCTTATCCTCATCCTCCCATCTCTGCCCGAAATCCTGTTTAATGAAGCAGCCAGACTGAACTCAGCCAACCCTCCATAACCTCATCCTACCCTTCAGTCCTCCACCAGGACATGAGCAGCCCTTCCCAATGTCCTCTGTCTGCTCTACAGCACATACGCACTTTCATAAACAGCACACAACTCACACAACACACAGGCATACACATGCACACACAGCTGGGCAGACACATGCACAGACACCTTCCCAGCTGTCTCTGGTAAAACATTAAGCACCCAGACTTTTGATCATGCAGAGTGAGCCTGACTCTAACTGCAGAAATAGTAACAAATCAACCCCTCAGCAGAAGTGAAACTGTTGTCCCATCTCAGTGTGCTTTGATTGGATCACATAGCAGGCGAACCCGCCATCCATAAAAAGGCTGCGGTGAAGTGAACCCAGGCTGCATCTGGTCTGCATTAGAGCAGCATTACTCATCTGGGTTACATGTCTAGTCTTGCAGTGGAGACCACCCTTCTGTTTCTCTTTCTTTAAGTGGTTTCTGGAATCATTAACTACTGGTTTGGCTCATCATAAAATAGAAAAAAAAAGAAATAAAAGATGAAAGACTGAGAAAATCAAACTTGTATTTTAGAGGCACTATTTCCATATTCAGGAGTTTGCGGGGGGTTATTGTGCAACTGCTTCACAGAGTATTTACGATGTGTTACTTACAGCCTAGTGTTTGTACTTAAATCAACATGTGATTCTAATACTTGAAAGGATGTCCATAAAAATGTGTGAATGTGCCTGATTGAGGCTGTAGTGCTTCTTCATCTCTGCCCCACAGTTTCTGACCGATGACAGAGAAACTTCTGTCCTATTTTAGCTCTGCTCACTGCATTGATTGATATCCTACGCTGCCCTGATCTACACAGGCCAGTGAACAAATACTGTGCTGAAAAGTCAATGGAAGACTCAAGAAGAGAGTTGCACATTTCTTTGTTTTTATGAGCAGACGATATAATCACACAAACAAAGAACACACTCGAAAGCTGTCAGATATCATCACCCTCTGTGCCAGTTCCCCTTCCTTCCTTCCTTTCCTGTGTGATGTGGCACATTCTAGGGTGTAAACAACCTCAACACAGGCTCAGGACTAGCCTAGCCTCCCTTTGCAGGAACTGTCACATCACTTTAGATGCCACATTAGATTGTGAGCTCAAGCACACAAACACACACATATACAGGCAAACACTTCCCAAACCCGCACAACCCTCAGGTTATTGGAAAGACCTAAGCCCATGGAGCAGCTGGCTTGTATAGGCTCTACCAAAGCAACAAGAAACACATCAAATAGACCAAAATCTAGGCAAACGCCAAGGCGCCAGTTGCACTAAAGAAATCGGTTTTAAATAACCCTCATAATTTGCCATTTACTGTTTCAGAGCTGTTGGAAAAACCAATAAATTCAGCTCATATGTAGCTCAAATCAAGAGTGACTAACATACTCCAATTCACTCAGTTTTAATGGAATGTAAATTTTACTGAGATGAGTAAGCTCATATGTCAATGTGCAAATTAAAATCAGCTCATTAAGTGTAGTGGGCTACCCTTAAATCAGTATGGAAATCGAGAGGGATTGTGATGCTTCCACACATTTTATGAACACACACTCTCAATCTCATTCTCCATTTCATGTGCCTTTTTGAACATGGTGATTTAATCTTTGTTTCCTTGGGCCTACAGGTACTTAGCTGATGTTACGCTGGTGTTGGTATTACAGAAACTGTGCATGTGAGTGCATGTTCGTGGGTGCATGAAGCCAAGGGACTTACGGCTAAAGAGAAGAGAGATGCAAAAGCACACAGAGAGGAGAAC